>JAWNNP010001252.1:0-73199 GCA_035044805.1 Leucophenga maculata | reverse complement strand
CGCTCAATAGAGGTACTTGCCCTACGCTTACTCTGAACAATATTACGATCCCACAGGCCAATGAGGTCATGCATCTCGGCATTCATCTCGAAATACGACTCACATACCGCAAACACATTGAAGCGAAGAAAACACAAATAAAGCTGAAGGCCAACTCCCTACACTGGCTTATTAATTCACGATCTCCCTTAAATCTTGATTACAAAGTGTTGCTTTATAACACAGTAATAAAGCCTATTTGGACATACGGATCCCAGCTATGGGGCAATGCAAGCGCCAGCAATGTGGAAATAATTCAAAAAGCTCAATCTAAAATCCTTAGAACAATAACTGGTGCACCATGGTACATTCGAAACGATTGTATTCACAGAGATCTAAATATCCCAACTGTGCAGTCTGAAATAGCTCGAACAAAACGAAACTATTCTCAAAAACTTGTCTATCACCCAAACCCGCTCGCAAGAGCTCTCACTCAACAAAATAACACAACGCGACTCAGGAGAAATGACCTCCCAAGCTCAGTGTTAAGTTCTTAGAGCCGCTGTAAATTACTAGCCTCCACTGGATGGCTAGTACATATTATAAGTTTAGATTTAAGAATTTATTGTTAATTATTGTTAGTCCTAAGAAAAAGAGATACAATAAATAAGAAAAAAAAGTAGGAAAAAAAAAATAAAGTTCTAAAATGTTATTGTAGTTTCTGAGATTCTGTGTCAACCATTTTTACGTTTCTAAAGGATTCAAACAACCAAACAAATAAATACATAAATAACCAAACAAACAAACAAACAAAAAACAAACAAACGGGGGGATGGGGGGTTGATGGGTGGTGTATCGCCCCATCCGATTCTGACCAAACTTAACCCGTTTACTTCTGCCGATCCTCTTAACATGTATACCAAATTTCAAAATAACCAATAATAACTTTAAAAATAAAATAAAATAAAATAAGAAATAAAATAAAAAAATTATAACTTTGGAACTGGTTAACTCATTTCCTTGGTCTCGTTAGAATAAATAAAAAATTAAAGTTGGCCGTCTTAGGACGCCTGACAGATGAAATATATTGATGTTAATAAAAGAATTCATAATCAATAAAATCCTGTAATGAAATATGGAGTAATGTAAAGATAAATGAGTGCCTGGGGCTCACATCAGAAGTGAAACTTCTTGACCAATCCTCGTGTATTGCAAACTTTAGAACTTTGAATATCTTTCCATTCTAATTTCAGCTCCTAAGTGTTCCCTCTTCAGCTGATATACATAGACTTCATCATGTTTTAGAAAATTGTCCACATAGAGTTAAATCAGTTACTTAGTGCTAATTGGTCAGCTCTCGAAAGCTGCGTTGATATTGAGTTCGCATCTAACTCTTTCTATTCAATAATAAATAACCCCAAAAACTTTTTTAATTTCGCTAACATAAAGCGTAACAATACGGCTTACCCTTTAAATATTTGTTTTGACAGTAAGGTATCTTCTTCTGATTCATAGATATCTGATTTTTTTTTTGCTACTTTTTTCAATCTACATCCTACTAATAATATAAATGCGAAAGTTTGTCTGTATGTATGGATGTATGTATGAATGTTCCTCTCTTACGGCTAAACCGCTCAACCAATTCGTCTGAATTTTGGTATAGAGATAGATGGGACGATGGAAAAGAATATAGGCTACGTTTTGACAAAATCGGAGGAGGCGTTGCCCCTCCCCCCATATAAGCGACAATCAAAATTTGTCATATCTTTGCATCGATTTAAGGTATAGAAATGAAATTTGGTGTACATGTTTAGAGGATGAGGAGAAGTCAACCTGTTAAGTTTGGTCAAAATTGGAGGGGGCATTGCCCAAAACACTTTGTATTAACGATTTAGGAGTCCTTATGGACCCTAAATAAAGATATAACAATTAAATTGTGTGCATGGTCAATAAAGCTAAAGTTTTTCTTGGCTTTATAAAGCCATGGTCTAAGGAATTTAATGACCCTTATACAACGAAACATCTGCACACATCACATGCCCGTCCGATCTTATGCATGTGTGTGCACCCACATTATGTAGTTTACCAAGATGGTTATGAGTTTGTTCAAAAAAAGTTTCCAGAAATTCTCTCGCAAACCTCATTTGAGCTTCTTCCACATATGGAGAGAAATCTCCATATGTGGATCGATTGAAACTTATTGATCTTCCAACTCTCTCTGCTCGACGGTCAATGCTTCTGTCGAGTTCCTTCACTTTTGATGATGTTCGAGTGTATATATCCTCCTTTTGCCTGTTGAAGTTACAAATTTAGCATTCTAGGGTAGGGTATATAGTATGGAATAATAAATATTGAAGTTTGATAATAGTGAAAGTAATAATTCAGAAAGGAAATTCAAAAGTTCAGCAATGAATTTTTGAATCAATGGTTTGGAATCTGGTATAGAACTTTTTATTATTAGAAGGAACATAGTAATGCAATTTGTTTAATCATGTCGATACAAATTTTAAGCAAATTTTTGTAAAAAGGGAAGTGATTTTGATAAATATTTCTTAGTACGCATTAAGTGAATAAGCCATTAGAAATTGGTGGCAATGTGGAATGCAATATAAAATCGACATATCTAAACAATTAAAGCGAGGCTCCTAATGAAAACGTAAAATTTTGCTTTTTGTAATCAATCTTGTTTCACAGACTTAATTACAGATTTAATTTAACAAATGCTTGAAACAATGAACTCTGATTTGGATAGTGCATCGCTACTAAGTTTATATATGATGCTAATTAGCTCTTTTACCTCACGTGAAGCAGTCGCAAGAAGGTCTTATTATAACCGATAAAATTCAGTAGCTTGCACAGGATAGGTTTATTGCTACAGCTGCAGTTGTTCAAACAAGGTATTTCGATCCAGAGCTTTTCAGTTAAAATTTCAATATGCAGCCAATCAGTGTACACAATTCTACGCAGCTTGCTTACCTCAAGAAGTTATCAATTGGTTTATCGATTCTTCAAATTGAAGCCCACACTGCTGAAACAATGATGTATATTTTTCTGAAGAATCAATTACTTTCCAATGTGTTCTAACGTTTGCCAAACTATACTTAAATTGAATGCACTATATTAGATCCTAATCAGAATGTCAAACGCCACACTAAAAAGCCTTGCAGTTTTTTTTGTCGTTTTATGATCAGCGTCTTGTACGTTTCGTTCAATGCGTTGCAAAGTTTATGGCGAATTTCAAATACTGTTAAGGGTATAAATAATTTTACTAAATAATTTTTCAAATCAAAAGTTCGAACTCAATTCGCAACGGTCTTGGCAACGTCCTTATTACTCCAAAATATATAAATAACTGCAATAGTATATACAAAAAAAATATGTTTTTACAAATTTTGAAGTCGATTTATTTTATATTTTATTGAAACGCTTTTGGTAGGAAACAGTGTTGATGGCTTTGCGTCGTCGTTTTCAGCACGTGCTGCATTCGCAATAAATTTTATTTTGAAAATTTTCCTTATTGTTGTGGAAAATGAAAATTTTAACGCTGTTGTACATCCATTACAATAACACATCACATATACTCGTTCATTGGAACACTCACACAAATGGAAGCTAACAGATTTACACCCGCACACACAATTTTGTACTATTTGAAACTAAGAGTTTTTAATGTTGTTGCTGTTGTTGTATGTTAAAATGCTACTGGGGAAATGTAAAAGCGACACAATCTGCGACATTGTTAAAAGTGTTCAGCCAGAGGCAGCAGCTAGCATCGAATGCCAGCCGTCGCCAATTTTGGCAGCGCGCCATGAACGCTTTTAAAGTTGTCGACAGCGATACAAAAGAAATAAATGGGTTAAAAACGGTTATGATTATTGACGCTTTTTATGTTTTAATAATGTGTCAAAAAATTTTAAGGGTTAAAATGTCAAAGGCTGCAGCTTCAAGCAGATTTCGCAATGAAAGTTTGAAATTGATTCGGAATTATATTTTAAGTGGAGCACCGGGTGCTGGAAATTTATAACTTTTATTTTTGTAAAATTCAAACGCCAACACGGATAGGGTTGGTTTCTGTTCCTGCCTTCAGAACAAAAGAAAGTATGAATATTCTTTAAGAATATTATTCAATTTTGCAATTTCAATGGACGACAGTAAACGCAAAGCGCGATAGCCCCCACCTCAGAGTGGCTGCAGCACATGTAAAAAAGTTTTTATTGATGAACCGGATACAAATATGATAACATACAACCCATTAGCAAGTAACAGCTAAAAAGTTTACAACAATCCGACTGAAATACAACCAATAGCACATTAACCAAATGGTGTCAGCAAGAATTAAATGAGAATTATAACACAATGGAAACAAAATGGAGCGCACAGAGATCGTATGAATAGTAGCCAACCAACTTTAACACAATATGGATCAAAAATGGTCATTTAAAATAAAAAATTATAATAAAACCCAAAATGCCTTTCCCGTCGTACCAACTTAATAAAATTCGCCTTTAACTTTTACGTTGTTCACAAAATGGTGTCTGTTTAACATATATATCATCCAAATCCGCCCACGCGTTTGGTCTCTAGAGTGCCACAAAGGAACAAATACATATACATATATCCTTCTTTATGTCGCGTAGTCGAATAAAAAGGACTTACAACGCAAATATATATGTCAAAAATATGGGGACTGAAAAAATATACCATCAAGCCAAAGTTTTTAATGTACTAGAGGAGGCATTGTAGACCCTATAAAATAATATTATATTATTGATCAGCTTCCGTCTGTCTAATTATTATTGCGTTTTATGGAAATTCGAATGCTTTCTGCCTATAATTCTTCCTTATGTACTTCGTATATGTACTATGTTAACATATTTTATTGGAAATGTTACCTAATTAGTAAATTTTTAATGATCTGGCTTCAACAATTAATTACATATTCTGTATAAATTGGCATGTCCCGCCAATTTTTAGTGTTGGCTCTATAGAAACAACAACCTCTGCGATTAGGATTAGAATTTACAAAAAATAAAAATAAATGAAACGAATTGAAACAATATACATATATATCTATATATGTGTCCTGGTCTAAGAAAAGGGTGCTTGAGGTACAGAGATAAAATTTGGTGAACAAGTCAATGCGATCGGGAGAAGTCTATGCCACGCCGCACTTAATATAAACGATAATCTAAATTGGTTATATCTTTGCAACCATTTAAGGTACTGGTAAAGATTAATGGATGTATGGATGAATAATACTCTCTTACGCCCAAACCACTAAACCAATTGGTATCAATCTGTGTATAGAGATAGTTGGGACTTTGAAAAAATAACATTGGCTAGTTTTGTCAAAATCGGAGGGGACGCTGACCCACCCCCATATAAATAAAAAAATATACCATATTTTTGGATCAATTGGCAGAGATGAAATTCGATAAATATGTTAATGAGATAAGGATGGGCGATACCCCGCGCTTAAGCGATAAGCAATAGTCAAAATTCATTATATCTTTGAATCCATTTGGGATACAGGTATGCAATTTTGTATATATAGGAATGAGAAACACAACACCAAGTGTGTGTTCACTACGCTTGTCTCAGAGCAACTGATTATATTTTTACACGTATAGCATGGTTATATGGAGAAGCTATGTATTTTTCAGTAAAATCATTATCCTTTTACTTCATTGTTTTCGTTCTATTCTCATTGAAAACGTAATTTAAAAGCCTGAATAAAATTAATCAAGTTTTCAACCGAAAATTTGATTCTTTTCATTGGAAAACTAAAAGTGATACCTGGTTGGATTAAATTGTTATTCGTTTTTGAAAACATAATCATTATAAAATATTGAGACAATCATCACAGATCTCTATTGATAACCTTCTAGCAACGTTTTTTGCAAATGCCAGTCGAGTTAGTTTTCCAAATAAGAAGAAAATTATAATAAGAGCGTGCAACCCTCTTTTAAAGCCATAGAAAGAGTAAAGTTGGCATAATTTCCGTAAAATGTGAGGAACACTAGTCAATCGACATCTGTCGAAACATGGTTTTTTCACAATTGAATAAATTTCACTCTCGATTTGCTTCAAATGCATAATTGCTATAAATTCTTAACAAAATGTAATTGTTTGCCATACTCGATTTCTTCATATCATAAGCAATATGCATTTTTTCATGACTGCTAACTGATTTTTGTTATGGTTTTAGGATTAAATAGCAAAAACTATAAAAGTATTATTGCATGAATTATTACAAGTTGGATTAGGTTTAATATGATTTTTAATAAATTTATGATAAGATAGAGGCAAAATGAAGTAATTTCGGTGTAATATGCAATATAAGGGATAAATTCTTCCAACGACAACAAATATAAATGTTAATAAAGATTTTATTTTGCTTAAGTGAGCTGCAAAAGTCAAGAAACAATTACCTTTCAATATCTGTCAGCTTGAGTTCAAAATAAAACGAAAACGAAAACGAAATACAACTGTCAATTGTGTGTTCCTATCAGCAGATGTTTTATGTTTAAGACTATTTATGAAATTTCGGATGCGAAAGATTTGCTACATATTGCATTCTTCGATTTAGTAGTGTTTATTATTTGCAGGCCAATAGGGGTGTACCACGGAGTGACGCTGCTGACCGCTGCACAGCATGAAGCCTGCCAATATGACTGGCAGCAATAATCCGCTTAATAGAGCCATCGGTTAAACAAATGTTTATACAAATAAAGGAAAAAGCAGACTGTTATAAAAGGCGATCATTTATGATTGCACAAACACATCAAACACTAAATGTGAGTACAATATGAGCTCATTAGGCGAATTTTTATTGAGAAACCGCATATATTTATGAACATCGCAGTGAAGTAATCGAAAGAGGATCACAATTATAGCTCAATCTTATAAGTTCTGATATTCGGATTAGTGAAGTTATAATATATAATTTAACTGCTTCATGCATTCGAGATACGTTTAATAGGCATCACCTGTCCACTTAATAAAAAAATCAACAACTTAAAATCAGGTATAAGAGCATTACAATTTTAATATGAAGTTACATTTACAGAATTAACAGTAAGTTTCTAGTTCTACCTTTTTAGGCCCTGTACCGAAGGTACAAGAGCCTATTAGTTTTGTGCAAATGTATGTAGCAGGTAAAAATAATGGTCGGAGACCTCCCAAAGTTTCCCCCATTATGGTCAGGAGTGATAGAGGAGTCGATATAGCCATGTCCGTCCGTATGAACGAAAGGATATAGGAAACGGTAAAAGATAGAGACTTCATGTTTTTTGCATTTTTGCATTAAAATTTTGCCCTTCCCACAGTTTGTTAGTTGTACTTCAAATTAACAAACGTTAAAGGAGCTGTAAAGAAAATTCGATTTCTGAATTGTTTAAATTTCGTATTTGATTGGCAAAAAGCAAATCAAAGCAACACTGCTACAACACCAATCAGCATTCCGATAGTATCTATTGCTTAACCATTTACCATAATAGTGAGTGCTTAACGCTTGTTAAACACAAATCAAATATTAAGAAAATGAAATTGTGTTAATCAGTAAATAACGGGCCAATAAATTTTAGCAAGACTTTAAGAAATTCGCCTTTACAATTATAACTAATTTTTAAATAAATCGATTGGAGTTATTAGACTGGGCGGTCATTTCGACTGAGTCATGTTACTCTGTTAGGTTAGAAGTGTTGCAAGTGAATTTGGTTGTGAATTGGGTGTTTTTTCATACCTATGCTTGAGATGAGGTGTTCTGTTTTTTAATTCTGAAGTTTAGATCCTTATTAGTGTATCGGTTAGAGTTATAAAGATTTTATGTTAAGAAATGTATATACATTGTTTGCCGCGATTGTAGTTTGAGATTGAAGTTTTATAAAAGAAGCATTAAATCAAAATCAAATATCTCCAATGACGACAACGGAAAAGGAAATGGTGGAAAGTGCTGATCTAAAATGTTTTGATTATTTGATACAAAACAAACACAAAACAAATAAATGAAAACATTTTTCTTCTAATTCAATTTTCAACCCTCAGTGATTCTGTAGCAGTATCTATACATAGCTGTCCGCTCTAATGATCCCACTTCGAGCTGCATAATGGCTAGATTAGGGGTTTCCGTTCCCAAAAGGCGAAGAAAACAATGCTCGACATTAAATGACAGCAAAAAGGTCATCCTATTGAATTTTCCTTACGAGCAGATATTTATTATGATAGTGCGAAACGCAATCGAGCTGTGGAACTGAAGCGAAAAATGAGTTCAATACGATGCCAATCTGTGATGCTGGACAATATGCTAAAGTGATAAATGGTTTGGGCAGTGTCGCTTCTCTCTTCAACTACGCAGTGGAAAGAGGAAAGAAGATGTAGAGAATAAGAGAAACTATGAGATATATAGTCTGTAGCTGTGGGGATCCAAGTGATGAGCACTCATATTGAATAAAGGATATTGTGGCTATTCGAAAAGGAAAACATTGTTAGTGCAAGGACTACGCAGCAACATAAATCCATTCAAACAATCAATTCGACGCTTGAACACACGCACCACCTCCAGCAGCGACCCGAACGCAAGGATGTGCTCGTTTAAACAACTACGGGTGGTCCCTGGCGACAAATGACAAATGTATTTATTTCCGCTAACGCAAACAGCTATCGAAAACATTATTGTAAATTTATATTGTCAAGATGGCCACACACATAAAATTTTTGGCGCAACAGTAATTATTTGGACTGTCATTCTGCGGGAGAAAGTCGGGAATTTATTTTCACAAAAAGTCAATGAATTTTAACTTAAAAACTGATATTGCAAATTTTAACTCGTAGTCAAACTCTTTTCCAATGTTTACTGCAAATATTTGCCGTATTTAGTTTGGTTTGTGTCACATGTGGTGCACTTCGGGTATATTTTGTAAACAGGTTATTGCTGCCAAACGATGTGAGTGAGTGTGAGCACATTAAATGATTGCTTTATGGTGTTCCCCTTTATTCGTGAATTGCATTGAATTATACCTTGCTGGTGCAACAGAAATATTATTATTTAGCAATTGTTTATTTAAAATTGTTGCTAAGAAGCTAGGATGATTTGCAGATTTTGAACCAGGAGTCCGATTTAAGTGCAGAACATATACAATTTTCTTTTTTTTATTATAAATTTCATATTTTATAATCTTTGCATATAAAATGTACAAAAACATAATTTTTATGAAGTTACATATGGAAAAAATTTTCTACGAAGAAAAAGTTTTCCTATAACGATTGAGAATATGTCGATATTATTGCAACTACATAAAGTCTAAACAGTTGCTTTAACCTAATATTAGAAAAAGCCACTCAGATGCGCTGGAGGATTTTTTATTTGTCGTTAGGTTGACCGATTGTGCCCCAACTCACAGCTATGGAATTAGTCCACGGTGCCGTATAATACAAACCAAACGTAGAATACAAACCAAAAGAAATTATGGAGATATGAAACTACATTTTATTAAATTTCAAAGTTAAGGATAGCCTTTTTTATTTAGTATACTACCAGACCCGGCTTCCGTAGCTGCGCCCGGTATATATAGAAGGTTATGATGAATTTTGTGTCTATGTATCTATATATGCATAGACCGCCAAACGAACCCCAATTTTTCAATAGATCTTACTTTGGGGCGGGGCATCGCGTCATAATAAGATTACTTCTCCAATGTGTATCAATGTTGCGTAGATATGACTGAATTTTGTTTATCGATAGATAATAGGTGAGAAAATTAATTATATGTATAACAGAGAAACCGAAATGAATCATGGTAAGCAAATCTTGTTGTGCAAAACGACAATCTTAAAGGTACATAGATACGCGTAAAGCGAGATAGAAAATTAAAAATATAAATGCGGATTTAAGCAAATATGTATTATCAACTTCACCACAAAGAATCTTGGAAAACAACAGAAAACATACAGCTTCCATTGATCCACATATGGAAGAAGGTGTATATTAGAAGCCCAATTGATTAGAGCCAACAGTAGAAACTCGATACAATCTTGATGAATAACAAAATGTGGGTTCCAAACACATGATACAAATTCGAAAATCGGACGTACAAGTGAAGTATACAGAAGCTTAGTAGTATAAGGTTCATTAATTTCCTTAAACCAACGATTAATAAAATCAAGAAAACCTTTTGCTTTATAAACCAATTAAATAATATGATTATTAAAGCTTAATTTAGGGATCATTAGACGCCCGAAATCGTTAATACAAATTTCGCTACTTAGGCTGTGAATATTCAAAAAGTAGGCCATAATAAAAAGTTTTCTGTGATGGAGTGTCATGCATTTATATTTAGAAATATTTAAATTAATAAAGTTAGCTAATCACCAATCATGTAACGAATTCAAATCTGATTGTAAAAGACTACATGATAGGAAACATCAGAATATGACAAAGAGCATTGGACCAAGATGACTTCCGGCTGGAACTCTAGAAATGACTTAAAAAATTTTAGAAAATCAATTATGGAATAAAACTTTTTGGCATCTGCCTACAAGGTAATCCAACTTACAAACGAAGGTTAGAGTCCTATCAAATTTAATTTAAATAAAAGGTGATTATGGCATACACCGTCAAAAGCTTTGCTAAAATCAGTATATATGACGACGGTCTGGCAGCCAGACACAAAACCTTTAATATCGATAGAAGAAAAATCTAGCAGACTAGAACAAATGGATCGTCCTTTAACAAACCTGTGTTGAAATGAGCTGACAACTGACTTTAGTAATTGGTCACTAATATTTTTTTTATAGAAATTTAGGTATACCCCTTACTTTCTCAATACCACTATAATTCAAGATATTAGACTTACTGCTCTTCTTGTATAATGGACTGATGAAAGTTTATTTCAAGAGTGCTAGAAATTTAGCATGTTGTATAATGAGCTTAAAAAGGAAGGACAAGGGATTAGAGCTAGCACATTGTCTTAATATATAACTAGGAATATTGTCTGGAGCAAGCAGAAATGAAAATTGAATAGACTTTGGACATGTTAGCACATAAGACATGGTAATTAGAAGAGATGATATAAGGTCATAAGATGGGATACTATAGGTGTAAGATGCACTACAGAATCTTTAGAGTATCTAATGCCTATAGTATTTCATCTTATGACTTTATATCATACCCTGTCATTACTATTAGATATATGACTTACCCTTCAAACTTTCGACTCGATGAATCTACCTATACTAGTTTTTCTTCTATCTCTAGTAGAAACAAATCCGATTTTTGAGAATCAGAGAATACTTCACTATTATCAAAACGAATGTTGGATGGTTAAGTCTTATTTTACGCTTAATATAACTTACTTATATTTCGTGTTTCGAGAGAGGGCTTTACTTCTCATTTGATTGCTCAGCCCAAACAAGCACTGAAGTTGAAATTCTCCATCGTCACTGACCTTCCAAGACAAAAAAGGTGGTGAGTGTCTTTGTTGAACTCACGGGTCTTTTCCAAGATTTGGTGTCATGTGAAGCCGCACTGATATCATCCTATCAGTGAATCGGTATATGGCTTCAGCGTAATACACAATACGCGCGACAGAATCTTACATCCATGTTCCGCGGTAGTTGGCGCAAACAGCAGGGCCTCCTTTCTCAAAGAGATTCCAGTCGTTGGGTATGCATTCATCGGACCATATCTTGCATAAAAGTTAGTGCATACTTTGTTATTTTTCAGCTTTTTAATAACTGGATTGACCTCGTTATAGTCCGGTGGTCTACTATAGTGCCATCATTAACTGGTGTCATTTCTCTATCGGCGGAATTGTGCGCTTCATCCCCTCCGAGTAGGTTGGAGAAATGACTCCTCCATAATCTCAGTGATTCCTGTTCATCCGTTAACAGATTTCCTTTGTCATCCTTACAGAAAGTTGCTCCGGGCTCAAAACCTTCAGTCAGACGTTTGACCTTTTGATAGAATTTTCGAGCTTCATTTTAGTCACGTGACATCTCAACATCTCAAACTCCCGCCTTTCTTGCTCCTTTTCCTTGCGTCTGAAAAAGCGTTTCTCTCGATATCTCGATAAAAAGGCTGCGGCGGTCTGCTCTGATTGCAGCTTGCCGACGTCTAGCTTTGCGGCGTGCACTACGCTGAGCCTAGTGCGTACCTTGGCTGCGACAAGATAGTGGTCTGAGTCAATGTTGGGACCACGTAACGTTCGCACGTCCAACACGCTCGATGCGTGCCTTCCGTCAATCGAAACATGATCAATTTGGTTGCGGGTTCTTTGATCTGGACTCAACCCTGTAGCCTTGTGAATGTTAAGGGGTTGAAATCTGGTACCACTAACTACCATGTTCCGACCTGCGGCGAAATCGATTAGCCTCTCTTCATTGTTGGATATAGTGTCCTGCAGGATAAATTTTCCGACGGTTGGGCCAAAGATTCCTTCCTTCCCAAACTTGTCCAAACGAGCCCCAATCACTTAATATGAGCGAAGCTAAAAAAGCTTTTAGGATTATTGAGTACATTACTTTTAACTCGTAATAAAAAAGTAGAGTAGCACTGTTTATTAAATGAGTTAAATTTAGAACGGGCAATAGAAAATTTGAAAAGGTGCGATTTAATATTTTTTAAAAGATTACGAGAGAACCAAGGTAGCCTATTAGTTGAATTAGACACAGTTATGTAAGTCAGTTATGTTTTCAAAGTAATTGAAAACGGTTGAATAGAAAATTTTCTATGCCGTAAAATATCAGTGCAAGCCTCGAGAACTGTCCAATCAGTACTGAGCTGAAAAGTTGGATGGAAATTATTTTGAAGTATTGTTATAATAGTATTGGCAGATGGAAATAATATAGAAGAATTATCACCAAGTTAATGCTCATTTCCGAAGAACAAGGGATGTATGAGCACGTTATATAAATTTTAATATCACGGAACGAACTCTTATATGAATTCTATAGCCGTTTCGAAAATACAAATTTCTTCGGATATAAGATAGGATTTAGCTGATATCAGATCGACGTCCTTTTCTAAACGAAGTTCTCACGGTAGAATTTAGAATATGAGATTGAAGCTAAGTTTCCGTAAAAATTATGAAATCAGCGCTAACAGATAAACAATTGAGATAATGATTTCTAAGTTTAGTTCTTAGCCCTATCATATTTAGGCCCTGTACCGAAGGTTTAAGAGCCTATTGGGTTTGTGCAAATGTATGTAACAGGTAGAAATAATGGTCGGAGACCCCCAAAGTTACCCCCATTATGGTCAGGAGTGATAGAGGAGTCGATATAGACATGTCCGTCTGTCCGTCCGTCTGTATGCACGAAAGGATCTCGGAAACGGTAATAGATAGAGACTTCGTGTTTTTTGCATTCGACTAGGACTACTCCGGAATTATACAAGTTTATTTTAAAATTTTGCCCCTCGCCCCCCTTCACCATAAAATCACCCCCAAGGCTAAAAATTTCTTCGGCACAAAAAAAATTGAGTGTACCAATATAAAGTTAACGCCTCTCTAAGCCAAAATCCAAAAAGTTCATCAAAATCGGATAATAAATGAAGATTTTATAAGCAATTGAATTTGAACGACCCCCCTTTTCTTTTCATTCATATTCGCGCAGTAAGAAGTGGTCATGTGGTTGGTCATAAGCTCGGGAAACATTTAATGTGTTTGTTAGGCGACCTGAACTGGTACAGGGCCTCTTACAGTCGGTTACGCCAGACTGAAATTTCCTTACTTGTTTTATTGTGAAAAAGGGAAAAAAGTCATTTAACAACAACATACAGATGAAATAGGAGTTGTCATAGTCATCCGAAAGAGCTAGAATTGACATCAAATCAGACTTGTTGTCAACTATTGGCTCCCCAGAATTCTCCTCAAAGGTCGCTGTTGGTGTAGCAAATACAGGTATAGCTACAGGTGAATTACGAGTTTCAGGCTCAGGTGGAGAAATCACCAGTTCAGTCCTTTCATATCATTAAAAGATTTTTCAAGTTTCGGAAACTTATCAGACTTCAAACTGGTCAGTAGGTTGCCTATAACGTTTACATACTTTGTATTTTAAATTTCATTTGTAATTTACTTATATTTCGTTTTTTAGTGAATGCTTTAGGGCCGTTTTGTTTTGAAGCCGTTATACATATTTTTTTTTTGGGGAGCAGAGTATCGGCCTCTGATTCTGATCAAACTAAAGATGCGATTTTATTTATGCCGATCCTATTAAAATGTATACCAAACTTCATGTTAGTGGCTTCAATAGATGCAAAGATATGTTGGATTTTTTATTTTTTATCCAAATAACATGCATAATTCAAATGGTTGGAAAGAAATGAAGATTTTTCTTAATGGATTGTATGGGGTGGGACTTCTTCTCTCAATTTAGATGGGATTCCTTTATCAGATCGTGTCTTGTTGATTATAGGACTACCGCAAGAGGATACCCTTTAAAACAAAAAAAACAACAAAAAATTTCAAAATCGGTCCATAGTTAACAGAGAAATCGGTAAACACACATAAAAGAAAAAAAAAAAAACATACATACAGACGAACATAGAACCTCCTCCTATTTGAAGTCGGTTAATAAAAATGAATCCACATTACCGTTGGACCCGCTATGACTTGAGTAAGAATTTACCGATTTAAGTAATTGTTTTTTTTTAAATTTTTTTAAGTTTTGACTATTGACTATTGCGTGTATAGAAACGATCGACGCAATACAAGAGGGGGTGGAGTCGCTATAATTGCTAAAAGTAATATTAAGCATAGACTCCCAATATAAACAACCACCTTATTGAAAACGTTGGCATTGAACTGGATTTAACCGGCAATTCAGCGAAATGTCTATCAAACGCCTCTCCAATGAAATAAAACATAAAAAAGATACATTTAAGTCCGACTTAATAAAGTTTCATCGCATTGATGACAACTTCGTAATAGATGGCGATTTTAATTGTCGTAACCGACAATGGAATTGCCTCAGAGCTAATTGTTGGGGTAACACCTTGAATAAGCTTGCAGTTCAAGGAAAATTTAGTGTTGTATACTCAAGAGACCCTACGTACGTTCCAGCCAATCACAAGGTTAAGCCATCCACACTTGACCTTTTCATAACCAACTCGCTACACTTTATAACATAGCCTATAGTGGACCTATAGTGGATAAAAACTTGTCGTCCGACCATCTAAATAAATTTTAAAGTAACATTCACAAATAAACAAATTCAAACGCGTCCTTACTCAACCTTTTCACCACAAGTTAAATACCGATTTAAACATAACGCCATCCGTTGATAGTTGATTCAACTGTTAAATTTATGACAGAAACTGTGCATAGTGCAATGGACCAAACTATTCCTATATGTAGGAAAATTGATTCACTCACATACACTAAATTACCTCTATTTATCTCCGAGCTTATTAAAATTAGAAATGTTACACTAAGGCACTGGATACGATCTAGACAAACAATATTTAAAGCCAGGCTAAATTTCTTTAACCGCCAAATAAAAACTAACACTTTTGAACATAATAATGCTAATTGGAATTTTAAACTGTCACAGTTATACTCCAATTCGAAACCATTTTGAAAAATAACCAAAATCATTAAAAACAAAAAACAATTTATCCCCAGTTTTTCGCACAATAATCAAATATATTGCACTAGAGAACAGAAAGTAAATATACTTAGTTAAATTTTCGAAGAAAAACATTGCTTGACTGAATCGCTCTCAGATGCTGCCACTGTTTTATATGTTAACAATTCACTGCCGACGTGAGGGACATAATTCTTTCCCTCTCAAACAATAAGTCTCCAGGTTCAGATGAAATTCCTAATTTTTGCTTAAAACACCTTCCAAAAAGTGCTCTGGAATTGTTGACGCTCACAATGAACAAATGTTTCTCCATTTCTTATTTTCCACTCAAATGGAAAATGGCTAAAATTGTGGCAATTCCAAAGCCAGGCAAACATCCCGACATTCCGGAGAGCTACCGTCCAATCAGTTTCTTGTGTGGGTTTTCCAAAATTTTCGAGCGTATTATTAAGAAAAAACTAAACGCGCATTTTGAAAGAAACAATATACTTCCAAATTCCCAATACGTTTTTAGGAACCATTTAAGCTGTACCCATCCACTCATAAAGCTCAAAACATTAATTATAAAGTCAAGTAAAAATCTAATTATTAAATTAAAGCTGGTGTCCTCCAGGGATCAGTCTTAGGACAAATGCTCTACAATACTTACACCTATGACATACCATCACTTAGTTACTGTGCTACATTAATTTTCGCTCTGATACTGCTATTTACCAGAGCTGTAAATAGCAGTATCAAGAGTATCGGCTTCAATGACATAAGAGGGCTTTACTTCTCATTTGCTTGCTCAGCTCAAAAAAAACATCTGTTTGCAAGCGTGATTCTTCGCCTGATCTCCAGGCTGACGTTGTTGTTACTGGTTATCTCTGTTCCAAGATAGACGAAGTTTTCTACAACACTGAAGTTGAAATTCTCCATCGTCACTGACCGTCCAAGACGCATTGACGGAGCGACACCAAGTACTTCGTCTTGTCCTCGTTCACCGCTAGACCCATGAGCCGAGACTGTTTTTCATTCTCCGAGAACGCCTTGCTGACTCGCCGTTATATATAACCACATAACCATACAGTGGGAAAATGTCATTAGATATCTCGGTCTATATTTAGACAATAAACTCACTTTCAATTTTCATATTAAAATGACAATTGACAAAATTAACAAAACTGTTAGAATATTGTACCCATTCATCAATAGGAAGTCACAAATGTTAATAGCTAACAAACTAATAATTTTTAAAAGTATTTTTGTACCAATAATGTTATATGGTTCTGGGGGGACTGTGCTAAAACCCACCGAGCTAAACTGCAGATATTGCAAAATAAGCTCCTTAAAAGGATTATTGATCTCCCTTTCTTTCACTTCACTATACGTCTTCACGAAATGGCAAACATAAGCATGTTTAATTCTAAAATTATTCAGGCCAGAAACAATTTTAATATAAATACGAAATCGGCATACTACACAACTTATGTGTTGATTAGTGCTTCTTATGCTAACTAAAATTAGCTACTTATAGTATCTTAGAAACGATAGTATCTTAGAAACGATCTTAGAAAGTATCTTAGAAGTATCTTAGCTTATGACCAAACACATGACCATTTCTCACTGCACGACTAAGTGCCTTTAGAACATTTTTTTATGTACGAAACGAAAAGGGGGGTCGCTCAAATTCAATTGCTTATAAAATCGTCATTTATTATCCGATTTTGATGAAATTTTTGTATTTTAGCTAAGAAGGACGATATCTCTATACTGGCATACTTACTTTTTTTTGTGCCGAAGAAATGTTTAGCCTTGGGGGTGATTTTATGGGGATGGGTGGGGGGGATGGGTTCGGGGAAGGGGCAAGTTTTTAAAATAAACTTGTAAAATTCCGGAGCAGTCCTAGTCGAATCCAAAAAACACGAAGTTTCTATCTATTACCGTTTCCGAGATCCTTTCGTTCATACGGACGGCCGGACGGACAGACGGACATGTATATATCGACTCCTCTATCGCTCCTGACCATAATGGGGGTAACTTTGGGGGGTCTCCGATTATTATTTCTACCTGTTACATACATTTGCACAAAACCAATAGGCTCTTGTACCTTCGGTACAGGGCCTAAAAAGTAAATATAAGATATGTAAGATATTATGGATAATAAAGAATGAAAGAAATGAGTTACGGAACGAACCGTGCGATATGTAGCGTTGCTCACGATCAACAATTATTTTAAAATGTTCAAACACTTTTGTCGTTAAAAAACTTTATGATTCGCAAAAACATTTTGTCGTTGTCCGTAAGTCTAGTATAATTCCCGATTTGCTCTAAAATCTAACTCATTTTAAAATGGGCATAAAATCCTAGGACTAGTTATGAGTTATGTTTTAATAGATGTGTCTCATTGTTATTTAGTGACCTATAATTTGATCTATACAGAATATACAGGAATATACGTTTATTACATGAACTTTGAACATTGAATGTGTTCAAAGTGGGTGAAGTTAATTAATTATAACTGATAGTTTGGTTACAACAAGTGGCGAGGTCACACGGCATACATATGTGGAATGTTTATGATTTTATTGAACGAAGATTAGTTGTCACTGAACATCAATTAGCAAATGAAAAAGAAGAAAGAAAATTTTAAGTACTTTCAATGTAGTAACATCACATAAAATGCATTTTTAAGGTTTTTCTTTATAGCTAAATATGGCGTATATTCGCAAGTATTTTCGAACATCTGTAAAACGCGATTGTTAAATGATTAATATCTGCACATGCATTTAATATTATAGTTGTAAGTTGATGGCTGACAAACTCTCCTGCGAATAGTCACTATATAGTAAAAATGCTTGCAGCTTCACACAACCAAAAAGTGTTTCTGAAAAAGTATTCATGAAATCAATCGACTTCTCTAGCACGCGGGAAGCAGTATCAAATTTGTTACATGTTGTACTAAATCGTTTGAACTTACAGACGGGATCTTGTCGAAAAAAAATGTAGTGAATCTGTTGAAGAACCATTAAATTCGAAAAGAATAGTTCTAACTGACACAAGAATATGTGGTCGACCACGCAAATCAAATTTCAACGATTCGAGTAAACGTACAAAAAAAAAAGGCATCTGAGATTAGTGAAGCTCATTCTATAATTCCTTAATAGATAATAGGCTATAGCAACCAAAAAAGGGTATTGAGAAGAGATGAACTCGAAAAAGTGAAATGAGAAGCAAATTCTTATTTAACAAAAACGACGTATTCAACCCGCATTCAAGAAAGAATTGCATCTGATTGTAGATAAAGCGAAATAAGGAAACGTTGGGAATACTGCATCGACGCATTGAAATGCCTGTTAGAGGTATGTCAGTACATCAGTTGGCTTCATTTGAAGTTCTCTACCCATAAAACCATTCTGTAGAGACAATAAAACATAACAGGTTGGACAGGTTTTATAGATAGGTTTCCCAAAGTATCTCCCTGATGAGAGCAAGGTAGTCAAATTAAAGTGTGGTATTCTTTCCTTTAGCGCCGATTTGGAAATATAGCAAACCAGATTGAAGTATTGCAGCCAAAACAAACCAAAATAAAATTCAGACGATGCAAAACAAGCCGCTACACAAGAATACACCAGTATTCTGTCCTTGGTATGTAAAAAAATACAACATTACACAGAGTCATCAATATTCCCTAATTAGAGGATCAGGTTTACTTTTTCTCTAGTAGATATAACGAACACCTGCTGAACCATCGAAAACCATTTGGCCAGACTGCTGGCAAACGCAACTCCTATTAATCAATTAAAACGCTGACACCTTTAACTATTGTTGGCTGCGCTTTGTAAGAAAATGTTTTAACAAGATATTCTGAAAACTGTTTAACTTATACTCGATGACCTTCCTCATTTTTTTATTTTTAAGATATAAATTAAGTACATCTAGTCTTCGTTATATTATAATTAAAATAATATATTCTTCTTATCATAGTATAGTATGGGTAAGATGTAAAATCCTATTGTACATAGCAGAAGCTGATGTAACTTATCAATTAATTAACATTATTTAGAGACTGCACCAGAATAATAATTTTTGTATGTCCTACTTGCTATATTCGGTGATGTGTACACAGATAAAAGTTTAATTATAGCGAAAATCTGAATCCCTAATGGACCCTAATAAAGATTAATTTAAAAAAAATAAGTCATCGCAAGAGTCGCTGGCAGTAAGGATCCATCTTTGGCGTGTCAGGTTGCCAAACGAATTAATTTAACTATGCAAATCCTTTTCCTCTCCACTATGACTAATCCGTCACTTGAAAACTATAAATGCTTGAATACATGTTTCTGTGTGCAGTTTACAAATTTATTTAAGATTTTCTCATACCTAAGTGATTTAATATACAAGTTTATCTTTAAAACATCGTCATGTTTTCCTAATGCTTTATGGGAAGCACATCCGAAAACATATTTGCGTTTGTAAAAAGGAACAAAGCGACTGACTTTTCACTGCCGTTGCCATCTCTGTTAATAATATGCAGTGAACATATTTTGGAAGGGAATTTGTAACTCTTCGATATTTGTGGCTTTTATTTAATTTGTAGTTGTTGTTGTTGTTGCATGATAATGATGCCATTGTTATGCCCGAAGGCTCTTGTTTTTACATTTTATTCAGACGTATATATCTACTAAACTACATATATACTCTTATATATACTGATATATTTGCGATAAATTCATACGTATGTATGCATGTGGTTGATGTTTTGATTTTTGTTGTTGTTATGGAGGAAAATGTGTGTCTAATATTGTCGATTATAATGAATATGATGATGTAGCTAATGTTTCTACTCGAAAAGGGCTTCGTGACGGTTTGACTTTGTGTCGGATAATGAAAATTACAATTTGACTGATTACCCAAGCATGTTCCCTAATTGAACACTCTCTCAAACCAACAACGTCAAACACACACACGCTTACATATACATATGCAATATGCTTTTAAGCACACTCAAACCAATTCAGACACACGGACAAAAAGCTTGGCAGGCTTTTAGTAGTATGACGATGGTACTGCCGACGCCGATACTCCTCATGTCTCGTCACTTCCGCACACAAATCCATCATAAATCCATTTTTCTTGTAAGCATTGAACGAATTTTGGACGCGTGTCTGATGTTTTATCACAAAAGGATTGCAACCATTTGCGGTCGCAAGCAAGGGTGGACCCTTTAGCAAGATAGATGAATGAAGGTACATAAATGTAAATAGTGGTAACAAATGAATTCGATGTTGCCTATATGTGAAACACTGTGGACGGGCGTCCACATAAGTAACAAAGCCCACCTCAGCATGGCTTCAGCTCGAGTCCGGTTTTTTAATAATTTTTAAAACGTTTGTATTAAATCCTAAAAGTAATTTTGTTTGCCCTTGGATTTATTTTGTAGGTATATTTTTTAAGGGCATAAGTTAAATAGAAACAAGTAAGAAAATTACAGTCGGGCATAACCGACTGTAAGAAACCCTGTACCAGTACAGATCGCCGCTCGAATTATGGAAACTCAATACATTACATTTGGCTATAACGTTAGTGTTCGCGCCTACACATTCAGCCTAATACGCTAATACCATTATGGTTACTGTAAATTGTCTCAAAGACTTTTGCACAGGCTTGGCCATCCGAAATATTTGAAAACGCCCGATCAATTTGTGTATCGTTATTAGTTATTATTTATTGATCTAAATCCTTTCCTAACAAACACATTAAATGTTTTCCTAGTTTATGCAGGGCAAAACAAAAAGATAGAAAATTAATAACAAAAATGCTGCTAACGCTCTGAAGTATGAAAGGAAAAATGGAGGACGGAAGCATCATGGGTTCAAATTCAATTGCTTATAAAATCGTCATTTATTATGCGATTTTGATGAAATTTTCAATTTTGATTTATTTTAATAAATAATAAATTCTTGATTAGTGCCTGTTGGTTCTCTTGCAGAAAAAGCATCTGAATCTCAGAATAAATTGTACAAGACCGACAGAAGGGATTACGCAAGAAAGTGCAGTCGAGTGGACAACAAGACAGACGTCTTCAATAGAGCTATGGATAGTTCGGGCCCTTTATTGTCTAGTAAATTTTTGAAAGAAAGACAAAATAGAAACAAAACAAAAATCATACCAGAAGACGTTATCGCGCTCTTGCAAACACCAAAAATTTTTACAGATAAAGTTGATCGACAGAGCGACGAGAATAACGACCATAATGTTGAATGAGGAGGAAGATGAGGAAGAGGAAGATGAAGATGAATATGAAGATGATGAACCAGGACTTGACGTCATTTGTTGTGATGAAGAATAAGTGTATATTGATATAAATTATTATGACTTTCCTCGTCAATACGTTACCATAATTACTGTTATTTTTACTTAATATTTTTACTCTCAAATTGATATTGCTGTCAAGTTCTGCATCGGTTATATGGCGGATATATGCAATATGCATGAAATCTCACCTATTCCTGAATAATAGATTGAAGGACCTTAAAATTCGCTTATAAAATAAATCGCAAACCAAGAGATTTAAAAACAAAAAATGTTGTGTTATTCGGCCATATCGGCTATAAAACGGATATAGTAAAAATCGGTGAAATCGAAAAACAACAATACAACCCCAAATTTGGGGTTAATATCACTAAATTTCGAATTTATGCCAAAAAAATGGGAAAAAAACCATAGTGCAATGCTTAAAATTGAATAAATTTTTATTGATATGGCAACACCATTTTCGTGGCGCGCAGACAAATTCATCAGATTGTCTAAAAAACACATATGGTTGTAAGTTTGACGGCAATTATTTGTAAACTTTCAAAGCTTGAAGTGTTTATTAGAATAACAAAAATAACAAGTTTTATAATGGAAACGTTAATCAAGGTATATAAAATTATAATCCAGAACTGTTGTTATGCTTTAGAGTGTTTTCGTGAAATTGTGCAACGTGTTGTTCAAATGTTTTTTTAGATTAACCTTAACATGTGGCGCTGTGTTTAGTGGAATAGAACATTTGTACGGTAAAGAGTTGCAAAAAGTTATAAATGTGGAAATACTAACAAATATGTTTATATTATGGAATTACTTAAAAAATTCTTCCCAATTCGTTCGTTTTCGGCAAAATTACATTTTTATAGGAGAATGTGTGTTTAGCCATGTAGAACTGCTGGATATTTTGAGCAGCCACAGGCAGCATGTTTTAAAGCGTCTACATGGGAAAAACATTAATGATGGCCATATTGATGCATTAAAAAAAAGTCAAAGCATTTGTGACTTACATCATAAGACATTTGCCGAAGTGCAACAACACTATCGACAAATTAAAGAAAAACACTCAAAATAGCTTGCTGGTGATTTAGTTATTGCACTTGATATTAGTTCCACATCACAAAGTAAGGTTGGTCATCCTAGAATTTCGTATGGAAATGCTAGTTCTCGGCATTTCCATGCCGAAAATAAGAATTACAGTCTGCCCTTACTCTTGCATGCTGCTACAGTATCCACTACAAAGTTTGCATCGAAAGATGTGGCCGTCTTATTGATAGCATCTGCAAACGAAAAAGTTAAAGAAATTTGCAGAAAAATTTTTGTGACAGAACTATTGCAAATGTAAGCAGAAAACGCTTTAGCGCTTATAATAGAAAATGGTCTTACGAAAATCCAATATCTTACTATTAAGCAAATTGCAAAAAAGTTTCGTATAATAGGGACATATACCCAGGTAACACTGACGTAAATTGAGACTGAGGCCTACTAATATTTAATATTTCCTTTCCTTTACAGAACGTGTTAGATCACAAAGTTTCCCGAATATTGAAGATACAGCAGCATATATCAAATTACTTCCTCATGTGATACGCTGCAAGTATATTTTCGGCTATGGATTTGATGGATTTACTGTGATCTAATGCTTTCGATAGTTCTTTATTTGTTACAACAATGGTCTCATTGAAATTGCTAGATGAGTCACAACATATTATTTTGATAAAATCTTTTCGATTTTGCCGTCAACTGAAAATTGAGTTTATAAAGGAGATTAAAGCACTTATATAAGAAGAAAAATAGCTTATGTTCGTAACCTGAACGTATTTTCAATAAATTCTAATAGTAAAGATTTATTTGTGGAGCATTCTGGACAAATGACCCTGATTGACGGAATGGTCTAGAATATATTGAAAGAAACCAGTTCTTGCGAGTCATATTAAAGGAAATGGGGCTTCATGAAGACAAGCCAAGAGCAAATGGGAGTGGAAATTCAAATGACGGAAACACAGTTAGAAGAGCATTCTCGAGTTCATCCCTGTTATCGTCGATATTGAATATCGATTATCAACTTTTAAAAAACTTTTATACTATTTTAAAAACCATTTCTTGCAAATATATAAAATAAACTATTCGAAATTCAAAGAATTCTGTGAGCAATTGTTTGTAGCGTACCCAAGCAAGTATGATTGCTATCTTATGTCGCCAACAGTTTATAAAATGTTAGTGCTCGGGCACCAAATAATAAATTCTTGCTTAGTATCTGTTGGTTGCCTTGCAGAACAAGAATTCGAATCTCGGAATAAATTGTACAAGACCGACAGAAGGGGTCACGCAAGAAAGTGCAGTCAATAGAGCTATGGATAGTTCAAATCCTTTATTGTCTAGTATATTTTTGAAAGAAAAACAAAATAAAATCAAAACAAAAATCATGCCAGAAGACGTTATCACGCTATTGCAAACACCAGAATTTTACAGACAGAGGAAGATGATGAAGTGGATGGTGAAGATGAATATGAAGATGAAGATGATGAACAAGGACTGGACGCCATTTGGTCCGATGAAGAATATATGCATATTGATCAGAATCTGATTGACTTTTCTCGTAAGTACTCTACCATAATTACTATTATTTTTACTTACTATTTTTACTCTAAGATTGATATTGCTGTCATATTCTGCATCGGTTATATGGCGGATGTTTGCAAAAATAATAGAAATCTCACCAATTTCTGAATAATAGATTTAGAGACCTTTAAATTCGGCTATAAAATAAATTACAAGCCAAGAGATTTATAAATAACAAATTTAATGCACTTCGGCCATATCGGCTATATAACAGATATAGTAAAAATCGGTAAAATCGAAAAACAAATTTTTAGTTCATCTTAGGATACCAAAATATAATTATAAATTGGGCGTAAATATGTCTAAATTTCGAATTTATGCAAAAACAAAAATGAGCAAAATTCCATAGTGCAGTGCCTAAAAGATGTAATACGACAGTAAAAACTTTTTAGATCAAAATTAAATTATGATTAAATATATTATCAAATTCATAATATGACTAAATGGGACCTACTTGTATCTTTCCTACCTTAAAAATTCTTTTCCTTATAAAATTGATCATGTATTATCATGTATTTCATATATTTATAGCTTATTCTGGAGGATACGAGGCGCTGTGGAAGAATACCAGCTAGTTCCATATCCTTAATTCCCTGCAATAGTGTCAAAATATATCTGGACCGTTTAAGTTAAACTTATAGTCAGAAAAAATAACCTGATTGAAAAAAATTGTTTTGGACACATTCCGTGTAAAGAGTTAAAAGTTCTTAAGAAGCCCTAAGAAGTGTCAAGTCATTCAAAACATAATGAGTCCGAGCTGCTTTATTGTATGTCGAGGCAGCATAGTTGGAGTTTTTTCATAACACCTATGACTGCGTGGTTTGACCTGTTTAAGGCACACCTCACGGTCACCTGCGTTGGAAAGTGACATCTTTCATTGACATTCCCTTCACATCGATGACATTTGGAAGTGGAGTTATTGCGTCTAATGTGACAGAGTGCATGGAAGATGCCCGGTGAGCCAAAACTCAAAAAATCACGTTTTGAAAAGTGAAGATAATGTAGATTTGCTTCTTCGATTCGAAGGGCATTGTTCACCGAGTTCGTTCCACCGGGCCAAACAATTAATGGGCCATATTATCTTGGTGTTATGAGGCGTTTGCTCCATCGTTTCCACCATATTCGGCCAGAACATCGTGAAGAAGGAAGTGGGCGTTTGTTGCACGATAATGCGCCATCTCATCGATCGAAAACGTCGTAAAGGTCATTCCGGCCAACGACCTACAACATTACATTGAATAATAAAAAACGAGTACTCAAAATTCTATTGTAATTTTCATTTTATTCCAAATGCGGGTTTACCGCCCCCTCCGATCCTGTCCAATTGTGAATCTAAACCATTCTTGAATCAATTTAATCTCACACAAAAAATTTCAGAACAATCGGTCCAGGCGTTTAGAAGGAGTTTAATAACATACAGAAGAATGATATATATATAGATACACTACAGTTAGAAGAAAAACTGGTATAGATAGATTAAATAAAAGCAGAAAGAAATCAGAGGATGCTTCACTATTATCAAAACAAATGTTGGAAGGGTAAGTCGTATTTCTACGCTTAATAAATTAAAATCACCAATAGCTATAGTATGATCTTTATCATGCAAATGGGTGGCTATATAAGCAAGTGCAGTTGCTTGAAACAAGTTAATGCTTATTTCCGAAGAAAGAAGGTATATAAGCACGTAATATAAATGTTATAATCACGCAACGACATATGTAAAATCAATAGCCGTGTCGAAAATACAAATTTCATCCACCAGAACGATTAAGATGTTCTAGTCTAAATAAAACAAAGTTCTCACGGAACAATTTAGAATATGAAATTGAAGCCAAGTTTCCGTAAGGCGCTAACAGATAAACTATTGAGATAAGGATCTCTAAGCCCTATCATATTTTGAGAGTGAATAAGGAATGAAGCGCATTTAGTTTTTTGGTGTTGTAAAGCAAGTACCGGGAAGTTCAACAGCATTTCGCTCTTAAGTACGTTTAGTTTTATAAACTATTTTATGAAGAACAATTTGGCCAAAAATTAGTTGAGACAACAGTGTCGAATAGTGACAAAAATAACTTTAAAAGACGATACAGAACGATGAGATTTGAAAATAAATTTTGAATCGGAAATATTAAGAGACGCAATGGAGCTTAGTTTTATATCAGCTTCAGTGGCAGCTAGGCGAGTAATAGATATAGCCTTACGTGGGGCAACAACAGTAACAGAGGCTGCACAGATGAAAGAGGAGTCGTTGTAGTCACTGAATTTACCACAACACACACTATATGTTAAGGAACAGTAGAATATTTTTCAGAAAGACTTACAAATGACGTCAAATCTGCGTTGTCGTCTCATAGAAGCGATAAACAAAATCCATCATATGTTTGCATTCATTTGAGGTAGACATATATAGACAATATGTATACCACATTTCTTTAAGCTAGATTTTTAGATTAATCTAAGATCTCGGTGTATGTAATACTAATTTTAGATATTTTTAAATACATTTTTTTTTTAATTTAATTTTAATTATAAAATTTTTTCAGTTGAAAACTTTTGAAAATATTCTTGTGAAGAGCAAATAAGTGTGTTTGGAGGTAAAGCTGCACACAGATAAGAGAACTCTTAATCGCAAATATAATAGCTCTTATAGTTTCGGATACCCCGTTGCTCATAAATATGAATAACGAATGGAGAAACGATCGCACGTAGAAAGCTATATAATATAATATATATATATATATATATATATATATATAGATATAGATTGGGATTCGTTTGCTCAAGTGCACATTGTGTGGAAAGTTGTTGACTGCCATACACCTGGGAATGGCCAACAATGATTCTTGTGTCAAACGGTCCAAGCAACTCACACGTCCGTTAGGACACGTATCTCCTGGGTAGCCTCTGAACATCCGTTCAGAGGTGAGCTAACGTGAGAAGGCGAAGGGGCCCCCTCTCCTTTAAAAAGGGGTTGGTGCGCTGGGCTTGGGACCCGCCACTTTAAAAAAAAAACCCCCCAATGAAAACGAAAAGTAAGCCTCGGAAGGCCCTCTTTGATGACGACCCCGGAACACGATACAAGGATCATGATTTAAGGATATGCACCTGGAATGTCCGCACCCTTAATTGGGACGGTGCAAGTATCCAGCTGGCTGATTTCCTCGAAAAATGCAAGGCTGACATCACCGCAATCCAAGAAATCCGATGGATAGGGCAGGGTTGCTCTAAAAAAGCATCCTGTGACATCTACTACAGCTGCCATGCGAGTAAGCGCGAATTTGGATGTGGTTTCGTGGTGAGTAGGAAACTACGTGGCCTCGTCTCTAGGTTCACACCTGTTGACGAGCGTCTAGCCGCGATACGCATCAAGGCTAAATATTTTTATATTAGCCTGATTTGTGCGCACGCCCCGACGGAAGAGAAAGACGACGATGCTAAAGATGAATTCTATGAGCGCTTGGAACGCCTGTACGAGCGCTGTCCCAAACACGATGTCAAAATCGTGCTTGGCGATTTCAACGCCAAGATTGGGAAGGAAGGAATCTTTGGCCCAACCGTCGGAAAATTTAGCCTTCACGACACTACCTCCAATAATGGAGAGAGGCTAATCGATTTCGCCGCAGGTCGGAACATGGTAGTTAGTAGTACCAGATTTAAACATCTTAACATCCACAAGGCTACATGGCTCATTCCTGATCAAAAAACACGCAACCAAATTGATCATGTTCTGATTGACGGAAGGCACGCATCGAGCGTGTTGGACGTGCGAACGTTACGTGGTCCCAACATTGACTCGGACCACTATCTTGTCGCAGCCAAGGTACGCACTAGGCTCAGTGTAGTGCATGCCGCACGTTCCAACATGCAACGAAGGCTAGACGTCGACAAGCTGCAATCAGAGCAGACCGCCACAGCCTTCTCAAACACACTCTCCCGACTGCTCCGGGAAACCTCTCCGATTTCTCGAGATATATGTGACCAGTGGACACATATTACCCGCTCCATAGATAGGGCTGCCAAGGATGTCATTGGTTATACAAAACCTGTGAAGAATTCTTGGTACGACGAGGAGTGTCGCAATGCTACTGCAGAGAAGAACGCTTCCTATCAGCGAACTCTGCAGTCGGGAGCAACGCGAGCTGTTAGAGAGCGATATCGAGAGAAACGGAGAGAGGAGAAACGCCTTTTCAGACGCAAGAAAAAGGAGCAAGAAAGGCGGGAGTTTGAGGATGTTGAGATGTTCCGTAACAGAAATGAAGCTCGAAAATTCTACCAAAAGGTCAAGCGTCTGACTGAAGGTTTTAAGCCCGGAGTAACTTTCTGTAAGGATGAGAAGGGAAGTCTGGTAACGGATGAACAGGTATCACTGAGATTATGGAGGAGTCATTTCTCCAACCTACTCGGCGATGAAGCGCACAATACCGCCGAAAGAGAAATGACACCGGAACCACCAGTTAGTGATGGCACTATTGTAGAGCCACCGGACTATTACGAGGTCGATTCAGTTATTAAAAAGCTGAAAAATAACAAAGCGGCAGGCTCTGATGGGCTGCCAGCTGAGTTATTTAAGACCGGCGGCGAAGAGTTGGTTAGGAGTATGCACCAGCTTTTATGCAAGATATGGTCCGATGAACGCATACCCAATGACTGGAATCTCAGTGTTCTCTGTCCTATCTTTAAGAAAGGAGACCCCGCTGTTTGCGCCAACTACCGCGGAATAAGTCTCCTTTCCATTGGATATAAGACTTTGTCGGGCGTACTGTGTAATAGGCTGAAGCCATATACCGACTCACTGATAGGACGATATCAGTGTGGCTTCAGACCAAAAAGGTCGACCAGTGACCAAATATTCACATTACGCCAAATCTTGGAAAAGACCCGTGAGTTCAACAAAGACACTCACCACCTGTTTGTCGATTACAAAGCCGCTTTCGACACGCCGATAAGAGCGAAGTTCTTCGACGCCGTGTCTGCACTAGGTATCCCGGCAAAGATTGTCCGTCTTTGCATGGCGACGCTATCTAACACACAAAGCGTTGTCAGGGTGGGGAAAAACCTCTCCGACCCCTTTGATACCAAGAGAGGTTTCAGGCAGGGCGATGCTGCGATTCGTGCGATTTTTTCAATCTCCTGATGGAATACATCCTACGCCAATGCCCGTACATACAGAGTATGTCGGGCTCGATCTTCCAAAAGGAAGTGATGCTGCTCGCTTACGCCGATGACATCGATATCATCGGTACGCAGGAAAGGCGAGTCAGCAAGGCGTTCTCGGAGATTGAAAAACAGTCTCGGCTCATGGGTAGCGGTGAACGAGGACAAGACGAAGTACTTGGTGTCTTCTCGCACTCCGTCAATGCGTCTTGGACGGTCAGTGACGATGGAGAATTTCAACTTCAGTGTTGTAGAAAACTTCGTCTATCTCGGAACAGAGATCACCAGCAACAACAACGTCAGCCTGGAGATCAGGCGAAGAATCACGCTTGCAAACAGATGTTTTTTTGGGCTGAGCAAGCAAATGAGAAGTAAAGCCCTCTCTCGACGGACGAAAATAAAGATATATAAGACGCTGATACTCCCGGTCCTACTGTATGGCGCAGAGGCATGGACCGTGATTGAGTCGGATGAGACAGCGTTGGAAGTCTTCGAGAGGAAGATTCTTCGCAGGATCTTTGGTCCTATTAGAGTCGGCGACGAGTTTAGGTCCCGTATGAACCGCGAGCTGTACGAGGTATTCAATGAGGTTGACATAGTCCAGCGCATAAAATTCCAGCGGCTGCACTGGGCTGGGCACCTCATTCGAATGGACGAAGGAGCTCCAGCACGCATGGTTTACATGGGGGGCCCAAACTTGATTGGTGGACGCCGACATAGAGGACGACCGGGCACTCGATGGAATGACCAGGTATGGAGAGATCTCTCCGTACTTGGCATTCAGAACGACTGGCGCCAGCGCGCACAGGATTATGGAGGCTGGCGCGCTTTCCTGGACGCGGCCATGACCGGTAGACGGTTGACGGCCATATAACTAACTAACTAACTAACGTCCGATCGAAATATATATATATATATATATATATATATATATATATATATATATATATATATATATATATATATATATATATATATATATATATATATATATATATATATGTATATACTTTATGGTGTCAACAACGCCTTTTTCTGCCAGTTATATATATTTGCACCCTTGGCCCTAAGTGAATGGTATACAAAATGTGTAAGTAAAATTGTTGAATTTTATAAAATTTGCGAAAGTACAGGAGTAAATAGCATTTGGATTTTGTAGTGTACTTAAACACAATTTCGATAGTGTTTAGATTGAAATCATTCCTAAAATAATTTGTAGGAAGGATTGTGTCTGGATTTGGAAATTTTACAACTTATTCACTAAATAGGTGATACAAATTATTGTCATAAACTTATGCATATTTGAATCAATAAATCAAAGGCCCATTTCATATTTATGAATAGATAACTAACCAAATAGAGCTTTTTAAAACAAGAACTAAATTAAGTTAACAAAAACATGCGGGCATACGAATATATACGAATATATACAGTAGTTTATGGGTCTGACTCACCTCCAACTGACTTAAATCACAAACGTGTACCACAAACTTAGAATACCCTTTTACCAAATCGTCCAGTCAAACAAGGGGAAAAGGGGTAAAGCCCTTTTAATCTTTCAAATCCTAATAAGATTCTTTTAAACGACAAAAAAGGGTTTTATTCAAAAATATAACCAGCGTTACTTCAAAAGTTTGAAATTCAATTGTCTTTCCAAACATTTTTAAGTTACGCAAGTGGTATTCGTTTTGATTTCAAACCAATGACAATGGTCAAATTCGTCTGCAAAGGACACAGCACCCTCCATATTTTTACCGAATTCAACAGGATGATTTCTCTCGATCTCATTAACATTTATACCCAATTTCATCCCTGTACCCCAAATAGATACAAAGATATGTTGAACTTTGTTTATAGCATTTAATTCCGATTTGGACCAAACTTAACGGGATTACTTTTCTCGATCGCAATAATATGCATACCAAATTTCATCACTGCGCCACATATAGCTGCGAAGATATGACGAATTTTGTTAATCGATTAAATGGGGCTGGGCATCACTTCCTCCGTAGAATAGTTTTACTATGCCTATACTATGCGCGGGAGTGTACTCAATATTGTGCCAAAGCTTCATGGTGATCGGATGAATGCTGTAGGAATCTATAAAGGACATACAAACATACATACATTCATTTTTATATATTGTACGAAAAAAAGATATATCTGTATATCTATATATTTATGTATGTTGCTAATAGGAAGCTAAACGGTTCAACCGATTGTGAAATTCACAGACGAATTTAGTTAGTTCAGGAAAGGTATCCGGTTACGTTTGGTCAAAATCGGAGGGGGCGTTTCCTGCCCACCATATAAGCGTTAAAAAAGATTTGTCGTTCCATTTAAGTTACAGAGATATAATTAGTTATACATGTTAATGGATTCGGGAAAAATAGATTCTTTTGGAAAAGTGGGTATTGTTTGTCTGTCTAAAAGTAATTAGATGTATACATACATAGACACAACTTTCATTATGACACAAGATGTTACTGACGCAGCTATGCTGGGTACAGCTAGGTAATATATGCTGGATATTATATTTTGCGCGAGACATATCTTACAAGCCTTTGAATACGATACTTTGGCTCACATGACAGGATTGTTGTCTTCGAGTATGATGCTGTAGAACACATTTTTCAGACGTGGTGTGTTGGCCAATTATTTGAAATTGATATTCTCTTTCTCCTTGTAGCACTTGGTGACATGTTATCGAGTAAATCAGAACCGATGATATATCGCTTGGCGCATCAATTAAGCTCATAAAATGGGTATGAAGAAGACAAAGACAATATTTACATGTGGGTTTCATTGAAAGTTTTTCAGATGGAACTGTGAATTAATAATATCATATTATTTACCACATATCTAAAACAAGTTTTATCTTCAAAATTTTTTTTCAGAATACAGGCTATTCGACTAACAACAAATGCTTTTTATGCCCTGAACTGAACAGGTCAAGAATATACTATGTATGTATGTATGTATGTATGCTAACGTGTATAGGTCAAGGTTATATTTGGAATATCATGTAAAGAGCTAAGGTATATGTTAAACGAGCAGGCTAAACATATCAGCAAAAGTAATGTTACGTGTACTCTTTGGCGATAAGAAAAACTATTAAATTTTCAATGGCAGCTTATTCTTCTTATAGACACCAATAAAAGCTATTCTCAAAATCTATAAATGTTTTGGTTTTAATATTTCCTTTCAATTAACTTGATTTGTTATCATTTAGTCGTTATTTATTGCATGTCTTCCCTATTTAATATTATATTACTTCGCTTATACAACGGTGCATGCCTATTATCGTTGGAAGTCACTTTTTTGCATATAATACATATATCTCATTTCATGTTAATTTCTCTAGATCGTGAATAGGCTAAGTTTCAAACAACGCAATTCAATGAAGTGCGTAAGGATTACTGTGAGGAATCCTGAATTTCTATTAATAGTAATTTCATTTGCATTTATAGCGAAAACACTTTATTTAGGGTGTTTTTGCGGTTGGCGTGAAAAGAGATTGCTCAATAGACATGGCGCACAACTGCTTACTGAATGCTGTCCTTGCACAAAAAGTTACTTCTACTTGATGCCGAATTAAGTTAAGGCCGCAATAGTCTTTGGATTTGCAGCAGCGCAAAAGCAAACGCCATCTTGAGTTCTATCTTACTTAGCTGGTCGGCGGGTTGCTTAACTAATGCGAGTGAATTTATTTGATTGCTCTTGGTGGTAGGACGTCTTAAAAATGGAAATTAATAGCAAGCTTTCGGACTAAAAAGCAAGTGGTAGATTCACTCATAGTTAGCACTCCGGTGACAACGAGTCCGACTCGCCCACTTCTTTTTGTTCTCAGATATATCAAAGCTGGTTGTCCGAAGTTTTGCTGAAAAAATACCGAAGCTGAGCTATTTGGTGGCTGTTTCTCAATTGAATAAGTATTTAGGGAGTTTGTTAAACAGTCAAACAGTCTGAAATGCTTCCTTTATATCCATATTCTTTTGGCTTTGATTCTGTGTGCGCTGAAATTAATGCGATAAATTTGCATATTTTGATTGTGTTGTGGTCAGAAACGGGTTACTAACTGAATTAATGTGACTTAACAAGCTTATATAAGATCCGCGAAATATATAAAAAATTTAATTAAATTATGCTGCAGTTGAGCAGAAGAACAAGGACACTGATAAAGTCTGAAAGTCAAAATAAATACAAAGGAAACATTTTAGTTTCGGTGGAACCGAAGCTTTAATACACTTTAACAGAGAACATTTAGTAACCTGTCGCTTTCAAACCTTTTACAAATTTTGTTTAAGCTTTTTTGTGGAAATGTATGTAACAGGTAGAAAAAGGAGCTATATATATAGCTATATCCGTCTGTCCGTCCGTATGAACGAAGCGGAAATAGATAGAGACTTCGTTCTTTTTGCATTCGACTAGAACGTCGCCGGAATTTTATTTTGCACTGCTGGGTGCATAAGATAGGGAAACATTTAATGTGTTTGCTAGGAAAGGATTTAGATCCTAAATAGGTTTGGAAATTCGAGTGGCGACCTGTACTGGTTAAGCCCGACTGTAATTTTCTTAAATTTTTTGTTTTTATTTTTTTTTGTAATCTTAATAATATATTTTTTTACTTCCACGAATTGAACTTAAAGTAACAGTTTATCTAAATTATATAAATAGGTAAATTTCACGTAGTGAGCCCTTACCCCAAAAATAGTACAGTTGTCGAAAGATGTTTTAATTTCCATAAAATTTGCTTGAACATTCTCTGTGAAACTTGAAATGTAGTTTACAAAACATCACATATAAGTTGTACATGGGGCTCTAAGCAAATTCTTTGGGCACAACATATCTTTTAGAGCTTGCAGTGCTTTGCCATCACTATTGCAGGTAACTAAATCTAATTGTGTCGACTATTTATACCCTACACACACCATTTTTTCAAAGAAGGCCTTGATTTTCCTCTAATGTAGCTGTCTACAAACTGTTATGCAGTATGAGAGGGTGAAAAATGAAATAAAAAAATATCAGGTGTGCTCCCGATTTTACTTACTTTTACATTTTACGTTTTCGTACATTATATAAGTTTATCACATTATCTCTGAAACTTAATTCAAGTTAGCACTGATGATTAAATATTTACTGAAATCGTAAAACACATAATTAGGTGAAAATGAGAGTTTGTCTAATTTTTCACTCAGAAATATATACACACGGACTGACGGACATAGATAATTTGGCTCATTTCGTCGTACTGATAAAAAATAAAAGCTTTATCGAATTTCATATGCTTCCTTCACTACGTTACATAATATTTGATACTTAACTTACCCAGTATACTCTGCTACAATAATTTTTGTATAGACTTTTATTTTTAATGACTTTTTAAAAATAATTGATATAAACTAATTTTAATTCAAAAACCAAGCAATGCAATTTAATTTTGGTTGCTTCAAAAAAATTTTACTTTCTGGTTTTAAGCTTCTGACATAAATACGCGGATGTGTGCGTATGCTGATGACATAGCCATTCTTTCAATTGACTCCGACAAAACCGCTGCGTCACTTGCCACACAAAACTATCTGAATGCATTAGCTGACTGGTTCAATTGGTGGAACATAGTCATAAATAACGAAAAATCAACACATATGACTTTTGCAAAAAGAAGAGACAACTGCCCTGCAGTTAGATTTAACAACCACATAATACCAGAAGCCTCAGTTGTCAATCACCGCGGAATGCTTTTAAATAGAGGTCTAACATGGAACAAACACATAACCGCTTAAGTAGAACACTGCAAGCTGAACATTCGAGAATTACATTATTGCATAGACGAAGTCAGCTGAACCTATCGAACATGTTACTTCTTTACAAATCGATTATTGCTCCAGACATATGGCTTGCAACTTTACGGAACAGCCTGTGACAGTCAGCTGAAAAAACCAGACCACGCAAAACAAAACTTTTCGAATGATAGGTAATGTACCATGGTACGTTCGCAACAGTGTCCTACACAGAGATTTCGAATCGAGTCCATCCTAATTTTCTAGCTATCAAGTTGCTTGACATTAGCGCTGTACTTCGAAGACTTAAAAGAAGACACCCCTCGATCTTTCAGAAAGATAACAAGAGCAAGCTCACGTTATTAAGATATCATTCCAACTCACAGCAATTCGCCATTTGCAGAAATTTTTAAGTTTAATACTTTCATATTTGTTGCGCAATTCAATTTAATTTTCATAATGTAAATGTCTACATACGCGTGCTAGCCATTGTATATAGCATTCGTGCATTAATTAAAATCATCCCATTTATGTATTGCGTTTATCGCAGATACAAATAGAAGTATAACTAAAGAAAACAAGTAAGGAAATTTCAGTCGGGCGTAACCGACTGTAAGAGGCCCTGTACCAGTTCAGGTCGCCTAACAAACACATTAAATGTTTCCCGAGCATATGACCAAACACATGACCACTTCTCACTGCGCGAACATGAATGAAAAGAAAAGGGGGGTCGTTCAAATTCAATTGCTTATAAAATCGTCATTTATTATCCGATTTTGATGAACTTTTTGATTTGGGCTTAGAAGGACGTTAACTTTGTACTGGTGTGCTCAATTTTTTTTGTGCCGAAGAAATTTTTATCCTAGGGGATGATTTTATGGGAAAAGGGGAGGGGGGGGGGGGAGGGGTAAAATTTTAAAATAAACTTTTGAAATTCCGGAGCATTCCTAGTCGAATGCAAAAAACACGAAGTCTCTATCTATTACTGTTTCCGAGATCCTTTCGTGCATACAGACAGACGGACGGACGGACGGACATGGCTATATCGACTCCTCTATCACTCCTGACCATAATGGGGGTAACTTTGGGGGGTCTCCGACAATTAGTTCTTCCTGTTACATATATTTGCACAAAACCAATAGGCTCTTGTACCTTCGGTACAGGGCCTAAAAATAAAAGTGGTTAGGTGACTAAATAAAAACAGTCGTATTTCCAAAAAGTAGAACATTTTAAAACGTACCCCTAGGGCCTCCAAGCATTGTCGCTTAATATACACATATATTTGTTACATTTCTGGTGATCCCCATATAATATATTTAAGTCAATATCAGCATAAGTCGGTGGTGACTTGACATACATTTATAAGCTAGTATGTAGTACCCATATCGTGGCTTCTATCGACGGCGGCTTCACATAAATAAAATATGTTCACCGTTGTTTATTTGGGGGGGTAAACACAGAGCCACCGTTTAAGTCTAACATAAACATGTTTTTTTTTTTTTACAAAACTGTTAAAGATATAACAAATCAGAAATGTGATTGAGTGGCAAAATTTCAAAATGAACTTGTAAAATTCCGGAGCAGTCCTAGTCGAATGCAAAAAACACGAAGAGTCTATCTATTACCGTTTCCGAGATCCTTTCGTTCATACGGACGGTCGGACGGACAGACGGACATGGCTATATCGACTCCTCTATCAGTCCTGACCATAATGGGGGTAACTTTGGGGGGTCTCCGACCATTATTTCTACCTGTTACATACATTTGCACAAAACCAATAGCCTCTTGTACCTTCGGTACAGGGCCTAATAACAGCATCCTTTCATGTCAACAGTTTGGCTTTCGCAGAGAACACAACTCAGTGCAGCCGCTAATTAGAATTACAAAAATTATTAAAAACATTTTGTCTAGGTCCAAATCAAATGGCATGGTACTTTTAGACATTAAAGCCGCCTTTGACTCTGTATGGCACGATAGTTTAATCCATAAAATGTTGTGTTTTAATTTTCCCCCAGCGGTCATAAAGATAATTCAAAGTTTCCTAGAAAACCGATCCTTTGTCGTCCATTTAGGAAAAGCTTCGTCAACGACTGTAAATATCCCTGCAGGTTGCCCGCAAGGCTCCTGCCTTTCGCCTACAGTATAGGCAAAAGGTAGCAGACTTTCCAGCATTACCCTACTGCACCACGTCAATCTTTGCGGATGACACAGCTAACCTCTGCGCCGGGTCGCTTTCTGCAGAAATAACAAGTAACCTCCAAGTAGCATACGATTCTGTAGACTCGTATTTTTACAAGTGGAGAATTTTGGCAAACCCAGAAAAGACAAAAGCCATATTTTTTACCCAAAAAGATATCTACGACCCTACAGCCGATATCAGATTAGGGGCGGTTAATGTAAAGTGGGAACCGAATGTCAAATATTTGGGCATCACTCTTGACAAGAGACTTAAATTTATGGATCATATAAGCGACACTAAAATAAAACTAATAGCTGTGGTTTGCTCTCTTTACCCCTTTATAAATAGAAACTCGAGATTAAGTTTAGAAAATAAATTGTTCCTGTTTAGGTTTATTTTCCAATCTGTAATGTTTTACGGCGCACCAGTATGGTCAGATATAGCAAAATGTCACATAAACCAGCTGCAGATAACTCAAAATAAAATCTTGAAACTTATTCATAATCTCCCCTGGCATCACTCTACGGTTGACCTTCATTGTCGAGCCAACACTGAAATGGTAGCTACTAGGTTATAGCGACTATCGTAAAATTTTTCTTCTAAATGTCATGAGTCAATATATCCTCATATTAATGATCTGGCTTAGCCACCTAGCTGTAAGTTAAATTAAGTTTATCTTTAATTTTTCAAAGGGTTTTTTCTCCATTATTTTCTTCCCAAAAGTAACAATTATCAAAATTATCAAAAGTCACTCATCTATATTAATAACTAAGTAGAAAAGGTTCAGTAATTAGCCTATACTCTTAACTTTTAACTAAATTACTATTCACAATATATTGTAATGATATCTGGAGTGAAATAAATGAATTGAATTATGATCTGATTGAAAGGAAATGAGTTTTTTTTTCACGCATTTTAAGTAGATATTCATCAAAAGATTTGTTTCAAGAATCAAAAATTGGGCCAATGAATGTATGTGTGTTACGCCTAAAAGTATGCTTGGAAGTTTCGAACTTGTTCGCAAAAAGTTTTTTTTCTGAAGTTTCGAGTTTTGTGTATTAAAGCTTTAATTCCTCCGAAGCTACCATTTGTCCGTGTTTATTTTTACATTTAGCCCTATTGGATGAGTTTATAATACAATTTTACCGTTTTTTACTGTTCGTGATGGGCGTGGCAGGCATGTATATGCAGCTGCAATGAGGCTTATGCAACATGGAGAACCACATATAAACCACAACAACTCAAACACATCTACAGACTAATGTATGACAATATCGCACAAGCGAGCCATCGCTTAATGAGAATAAAGTCGACTCATCGTTGGCGTCTCGTCTAGGGTTGATGCATGTGTGCAAACATGGCATGGCGAGCCAACAAACATGCATATACATACCTCGTGAAATTGCACTTCGCACCGATGAAGATTCTGGAATGAGCCAACAAATTGATGGCGAGAAGGGGTGGCTCACCTGTTTGCATATGTGTTTTCCTCACATCAAATTTGCGTTTTGCGGCGATTGCGACATGTGTTTTATATTATCCATCGTTCAAAAGCTTACAGAAAGTCCAATGTGGTACTGTGGTAAAACGAGCCTAAGCATGGCTCCTGGCATTCTGCTATAAGCGTTAAAATCATCGTCGTCATTCGGAAAATGGCAAACGCTTATCTACAACAATCTTCTCAAATACATTTGATTGTTCTGCAAGCTTATTGTATCGAAGTAATTGTAAATAATTGTAAATTTATAATTTTTGCAATAGTCATTACAAAAAAAAAAAAAAAAATGAATGCTGTAGTGGCAACAAATTACAGTGCCCCTTTGGGCATACTGAAGTTTAAGCGGAATTGGATGAAACTGAGGAACTGTTCCCATATTCTCTGTTCTCTCTGAGAACAGCTTAACCAAAACACATTGCAACCGAAAACAGGTTGTTAGTATAGTTGTACAGCCATTAATGTGTTGCTTTGCAAAGCTATTTAATAATAATATACACTGTATATCATTTAAATTATATCACAGTAAGAATCTAAAAATCTTTCCGACCAATAATTGCATATATTTATTCGAAAAATTGATTTACTTTTAAATTAACATGATTCAAGCCAAGAAGGAACAACAAGAAAACAAAACGGCAACAGGCTTAAAAACTTAAAGTATAAATATTGAATAATTTACCGGGAAATGGAATTGGTTGGAGTTGTCCGTATATAAACTGAATGCATTAAATATATTAAAAACAGACATCAACATTCTTTCGTTCTATATATTAACTTCAACACATTTTTCTTTTTACAAAATTGTAAAAATAAATATAAAAAATTATAAAAATAAATATAAAAAAATAGTGTCCCTCATTAGATTCAATTTCTTAAACTACAGCTGTGAGTTTCTTAAAATTTGTTTGTTTGGTTGAGTAGAAATATGTTTAGTTTTAAGTTTATTTTTAAAGCTAGGAAAGTACATTTTTCGTATTTTAGCAACGATTCTCTCGTTCCGTCCTGACTAGCCTTATGTAAAAATAATGAGTTTTGCTTATTTTACACAGTATAGTTTGTTGTTGGGAATTATCTATTTTCTCATTTTATGTGATTACCATAAATGTTCCCTGGTAATTGTATATAGTGCGACAGCAGCCAGTTCTGCTATGCTGAGGTTTGTAATTTGGTTAATTTTGAAAATGGAAATCTTTGTTTGGAATCGAAAGCAAAATGTTCAGGATCAGTAGCAGATAAATGGAAAATTTGTAAGAATATAAGGTAAATGGGTGTATAATCTTAGCAACTGTGTGTAACAGGCCGTAAGAGGCTTGCTCAAAGGTTGATCGTCTGTACGTCTGTTTGTACAGCTGTTTGTATGAACAACGAGAACTTGGACACAATAAAAGATAGAGCCTTTAAATTCAGATATTTAATCTCTCCTTTCATTTAGTCAACACCATTCTAAGGGTAGTAAAAACCAGCCGCTCCATTTTTTTTTTTTAAGTTAAATAACCAATTTCAAATTTACTTAAATTCTAATCAGACACTCCCTATGTGGTACCCCCATACAAATGCATTCCTCTTCCAGAGTTTTTGTAAAAGAATCATTGTGCTTTGGTTCAGTTTAGCTTAAAGAGACAAGTTTGTTGTTTTTTCCTTTTAGACCCAATAAAATATCCCACTGGGATCGGTCAAAATTTAAACGTTCTTTATCGTTAAGATTGCATTAGCGCATTTAGAGCCTGCTTAAGTCTACAGAAGAAAAGTGACGGACTATTTCGAAGTCATGAACTATATCAAATACAAACTCATACTCATCATCACCATTTTGATTTTCCAATCAAATTTTTTTTTTTGAGTCTGCATCAACTTCAAAAAATCTTTGCAGGGTTTTGTTATGTATGCATATACTAAGTGACGTAATACCCACTTTGTAGATGGGCAGATAAGCAGTAACGGAGTATATAACTTGAAGAATGGTTCGGGGCAAATCACAAAAAAAAATTAAAATTTTTTCGATCAGCAGCAAAAGTCGTGCAAATATTTCCCAAAAATTTGGTTGCTATTAAATCAGCTTGAAACGCCAAATGTGGGGTATTTTACATCAAACATTAAAATATATTCCATAAAATACACCTTTATAAAGGCTAGCCCTTCTACCAATAAGTCGATATAAAGATGTCCATTTGTCTGGCTGTCAGTGGGAAAATCAGGAACTTGGAGTTTATTTAATGAACGTAGCTGTTCAGGCATGAAGCCTAAACATGTAATATGAGGCAAAACTCTCAAAGACGTCCAATAAGAACAACGCACACACAGTGCAGCAGTTGTCATGCGCATTAGAGCTGCACTTGATAAGTGCAGCGTGTGTATTTTTAATCGTCATATTTTTAATAGCTCCATCTAAGCGTTGGTATGTAACACTTGACAAGTGCAGCGACTTAATTTCTGATGTACATCGATTTTAATAGCTCTTTCTCCGTTTGTCAAGTGCTACATTGACAAGTGCAGGGACTTAATTTATGATCAATAACGATTGTAATAGCTTTTTGTCCGCGTTGGCTTAATAGTTTCTGCTACGCGTCTTTTTACATTATAAATAGTTTTAGATTCCGCTGAGGCCTACAACCTCAGCGATAGCATTACAATAGTTTAAAAATAGAATAAGTTTTTATGAATAAAAAGGGAGCCGCTCGCGAGAGCGGCTCAGTCGTTAATGAACACTCACCAATGAAGGAACGAGGAAATGTAAGGACCGTCTTGTATTTTTAAATAGTTCATACATTTAATGGTCCTTCGAAACGGATCTCGGTTTGACGCAAAGAAAAATATTTATTAAGTGATATATTTTTGGTCTATCGAGTTAAAAACTACAGAGAGTCTACGATGACATCTAAAGTACCTGATGATCAAAAAGTAGTCAAGGTAGTTGCAAGGAGCCTTCCGAAGTTATCAAAAGCACCTGATGACGAAGTGAAAAAAAATAAACCCATCAAGGCATCAGAAGTACTTGATAGCCAGATGGAAATTAAATCACAACGGAGTACCAGCCCAAAAAAACAAATGGTGGATCTTATGGAAAGAAGAGCTGATCGTGTAAAGCAACAAATGTGCATAATCAAAGACAGCTTGAAAAAACCAAATGTAACTGACCTCTTAAGGAATAAAGCTATATTAAAAAGCTATTGGTCTTCATTGGAGGACAGCCTAATAAAATTAGAAGACAACTACAAAAAATATCCATCTGATGAGATAGATATTCTCAAAGCTGAAGTCGCTGGCCTTGAGGTGCTCATTGATCTTAGCATGAAAGAGCAAGAGGAAAAACGGCCAAAGCTACGACCCACAGCTGAAGAAAATTTCATTCAGGAAAATTTCATTCCCTGAAGAAGAAATATGTGCAACTGCGACGCATTGATAATGAGCTCGAGGCACGTCTGGAAGAAGAAGAAGAACAAGCAAGGCTACGAATTGAGCTCCAGAAAATTACCTTCGGTCCCAGCAAGGAAGAAGAGGAAGAACAGGCAAGGCTACGAATTGAGCTCCAGAAAATTACCTTCGGTCCCAGCAAGGAAGAAGAGGAAGAACAGGCAAGGCTACGAATTGAGCTGCAGAAAATTACCTTCGGTCCCAGCAGGGAAACAGAAGCAGAACAAGCAAGGCTTCGTGAAGAGCTCAGTAAAATTACTTTTCATAAAATAGAATTTGCGCCAATGCAACTGGAGCCCACAAAAGGCGATACACCAGGTACGACGCTCATACCTCAATTGTGTAACCAACTGAAAGACACAGATTCAGTACCCTCTTTGACAATGGAAATACGACAGTCTGCCGAAACAAAACTGGCTGAGGTGGGTGCAGACAACGGCGAGTTCTTCCTCATTAATCGGGTTTTCGAGTTCAACAATTGCTGGTGTTGGCGTAAGGTCGGAGCAAGATATTGCATATATTGATCTTGACATCCGCCTACCACCAAAATATTATAATCAACAAATTTTTACGCAACCGACACCGACTTCACCAACAGAAAAATGTGTCTCACTGGAGATTATCGACAATAATCTGTTGAAAACGAAACGTGCTGAATTTAGCGGACAATTGGCAATGGAAAAGCAAACGCTGCAGTTTCAGCAGCCAACCTACCCAGCCTGCGACTATTTATTCCAAAAAATAGTCGATAATCCCCCGGGAAGTCCTCACTTTAGAGAAGTGAGTAAATCTGCGAAGAAATACATGCAAGTCAGAGTAAGTAATGCAGCATACCATCATATTAACAAGAGTAAGATGGGATGGCTGAACTGGTGGTGGTTTGTAAAACGCCTCAAGCCCATCTCATACTACCGAACGAAATGGATAATTTCGCCGCTTCCAATTGTCCCGAAGAAGACCACAACTGCTGCATCAAATAAGGAATCCTACACTTCCGAGCAGCTAAAGCCGATTGAGCCCATTTGCTGTCTGCCGAGGATGAGAAAATATTTGATTTGCGTCCACCAAAGAAGCGTCGCAAGAAACCAGCTAAGAAGGATGCTGTTGGTGACGACTCAACCAAACGAGCTACTATTGCAGATGTGAGCAAGGAGAAGGTGCCGAAAGTGAAGATGCTGCTGATGCCGGTGATGAAACTTCAGCTCATGTAAAGAAAGACGATGCCAAAGGTGAAGCCGATTTTGCGGCCGATTTGACCATAAAGGGTGATGCTGAGAGTACTATCATAATGAAGAGAGCTCAGAAGCAACAACTACTGGCTCTCACATTTTCTGGCCCCCCGCAGAATGTTCAGGCATGAAGCCTAAACATGGGGTATGAGGCAAAACTCTCAAAGACGTCCAAGAAGAACAACGCACACACAGTGCAGTTGTCATGCGCATATTAGAGCTGCACTTGATAAGTGCAGCGTGTGTATTTTTAATCGTCATATTTTTAATAGCTCCATCTAAGCGTTGGTATGTAACACTTGACAAGTGCAGCGACTTAATTTCTGATGTACATCGATTTTAATAGCTCTTTCTCCGTTTGTCAAGTGCTACATTGACAAGTGCAGGGACTTAATTTATGATCAATAACGATTGTAGTAGCTTTTTTGTCCGCGTTGGCTTAATAGTTTCTGCTACGCGTCTTTTTACATTATAAATAGTTTTCGATTCCGCTGAGGCCTACAACCTCAGCGATAGCATTACAATAGTTTAAAAATAGAATAAGTTTTTATGAATAAAAAGGGAGCCGCTTGCTAGAGCGGCTCATTAGTTAATGAACACTCAAAATATACGTGTCATTATTGGCGCGTTTATAAATGTATCTCGTACGTACAGAGCTCTACATAGCAATCACTCTTTTAGAGGTAGTACTCATAGAATACTGCTTCTCCTTCTTGAATACTACTTAAATGGAAAAAATGTTTATGTTTCATGTTGGTTTAATTTAATTTAGTTTTAGCAGGAATCGACTAATTGGCTACAATAAGCGCTAAAAAGCAAACGCTAGTCACTTGGATGTGGTGTTGGCGACGAATTCATGGCGTAGGAGACACACCGGGACAGTAGTCAGAGCATCAACTTAAAAATATACTACGAATATTATAAATGAGAAAATTTGTATGTATGGATGTATGTATGTTCCTCTCTTACGTCTAAACCGCTGAACCAATAGGAATGAATTTTAGTATAGACATAGATGGGACTATGGAAAAGAACATAGGCTAGGATTTGAAAAAATTGAAGGAGGCGTTGACCCTCTCCCGTAAGAGATGAAATTTTGTATACATGTTAAGAGAATCAGGATAAGTTAACGGGTTAAGATCGATCAAAATCGATACAACGCCCCCTCCGTATAGTTTCAGAACTAGGTCAAAATCAAACAAGTAAGGAAATAACAGTCGGGCGTAACCGCGAGCAGGTCGCCTAACAAACACATTAAATGTTTCCCGAACTTATGACCAAACACATGACCACTTCTCACTGCACGAAAGTGCCTTATAAAACATTTTTTATGTATGAAATGAATAGGGGTGGTCGTTCAAATTCAATTGCTTATAAAATCGTCATTTATTATCCGATTTTGATGAACTTTTTGGATTTTGGCTAAGAGGAACGTTTTCTCTATACTGGCATTTTTTTTGTGCCGAAGAAATTTTTAGCCTTGGGGGTGATTTTATGGGGAAGGGGGGCGAGGGGCAAAATTTTAAAATAAACTTGTAAAATTCCGGAGCAGTCCTAGTCGAATGCAAAAAACACGAAGTCTCTATCTATTACCGTTTCCGAGATACTTTCGTTCATACGGACGGACAGACGGACATGTCTATATCGACTCCTCTATCGCTCCTGACCATAATGGGGGTAACTCTGGGGGTCTCCGACGATTATTTCTACCTGTTACATATATTTGCACAAAACCAATAGGCTCTTGTACCTTCGGTACAGGGCCTAAAAAGTAATAAGTTTTGCTACTTTTTATCGAAAGATACGCGGACGAAGTCGCGGGTGAAAACTAGTAGTACGTATGAATAGGATGCAGTCGCACTACTCCAATGCGCCGGCGATATGAGAAATTCAGTTGTTTACCCCATAAGTTTTAATACTGCAGCAAAAAATATGGCAACAATTTTTTTATTTCATATACATGTTAGATAGAGCGCCTATACATGTCATAGCGAATACCAGTTCATAATTTTTAAATTAATTATTTGTAAAAAATGTTAGCTTAATCCGTTTTATTTTGAGGTTTAACCCTAATTTGACTGAACTAAATTCTTAGTGCTAAATAATTAGTGCCGTTCAAGATAAACAGTATGAATTGATATATCATTAAATTACAGTCTAGACCAAAAATATAGAAACAACAATATTTATAGTTCGATTTCCAACGGAAGCGGCTTCATCAGAACGATCTTTAAGAAGGAAGGATTTATTATATTAGTTTATAAACAGTCTTTTTAGCTATTGAGTTAGCTTAGTACAAACCATGAAGAAATATAATAATGCAACGGGGTTATTTGAAGGGACTTTTAATCTCTAAATCTGTTACAGCGCTTTGGGATAAGCTTTATCCATGCGAGCTCTTCATCTCATTGTTCCTTTATTAAATTGAATCTATAAATTGATATAGGATATATCCATTCTAAATAACATCACTCAAATCTGGTATATTAAAATCAATACGAATCAGTACTTTATTAACAAAGGCATATTTTCAAATTGGTTGTTACCCTGATAAAAAGAGTCATGGCAGATGTGTCTGTATTTTTTAAATGACTTAAAAAAATTTGTTTTGCTAATTTATTTATTGATCTTCATCATTTATACATACTACTGCATCCATAACAGTTGTTACTTTCGAATCAATTTAAACACGGAAATGGTACAATAAGAAATACTCGCTGACAATTCAATATCTTTGCAGCCATATCGAAACCAGATCAATCAGTAATAAAAAGTAGGTGGTTTAGCTTAACGTAGACAGTTTATCAAATACATTTGAGACGACGGACAGTGGGAGAAATTTCGAATATGGCGGAGATTAATTGTGTTTTTAACTTAAATACAATATGTTTGTGTCCTGAGGTTGTGTTTCGTCCCAAGATTTGCTGTTACAGACTGTTTACCTGTTACAAACTGTATAACTGACAAGCGAATAATAGCCTAGCGACACCTAACAGTGTGTTTCTGTGACTGGCCGGTCTTCCTTATCAGGTGCATCAGTATGTATCGACGCTTTGGTATTGAAAATGATGTTGTTGCCGTAGTGGAGCTGCAGAACACTTGTCAAATAGATGCAAAAATATGACGAATAATGCTAATCGCTTATAATAAGAATTTTGTTTGAAGAATTTTGCTTAGCACTTATATGTCGAGCATAGAAAGGCCCCCTAGGGTTTTCACCAAACTTAACCGGATTACTTTCCAGACAGACTTACCTTAAGTTTGTCTGTGAATTTCAACTCAATCGTTTTAACGGTTTGACTTCCAATAAGGAACATATATACATACATACATAGATAGACAGATAGATAGATAGATACATAGATAGATAAACATATCGATAGATAGATAGATAGATAGATAAGAAAGATAGATAGATAAATAGATAGATAGATATGTAGATAGATAGATAGATAGATAGATAAATAGATAGAGAGATACATAGATAGATAGATAGATAGATAGATATGTGATAGATAGATAGATAGATAGATAGATAGGTAGATAGATAGATAGATTGATATGTGATAGATAGATAAATAGATAGATAGATGGGTAGATAGATAAATAGATAGATGGATGGATAGATAGATTGATAGATAGATAGATAGAGCCTTGAATTTTGATTATATATCTATATCTAACCCTGATTTGTGCGAACTCTCGGATGTAAGAGAAAGACGATGATGCTAAACATGAATTCTACGAGCACATGGAACGTCTATACGTGCGCTGTCCCAAATACGATGACAAAATCGTTGTTGGCGACCTTAACGCCAAAATTGGGAATTAAGGAATCTATAGCCCAACCGTCGGAAAATTAAGCCTTCATGACACTACCTCCAGTAATGGGAAGAGCCTAATTGATTTCGCCAGTCGAAATATGGTACTTAGCAGCACTAGATTTCAAAACTTCAAGATTCACAAGACTAAATGGCTAATTTCCGATCAAACAACCGACAATCAAATTGATCATGTTGTGATTGACGGAAGGCACGCATCGAGTGTGTTGGACATTGTCTCAACCAAGGTGCGGTCTAGCCTTAAAGTGCAACGAAACTTAGACGTCGACAAGCTGCAATCACAACAGACTATTGAAACCTTCTCAACACACAGTCACCCGATTGCTCTGGGAAACCGCTCCGTCTTTTCAAGATATATGTGAGCTGTGGATGCATATCACTCACGCCATAGACAGGGCTTCCAAGGAGGTCATTGGTTGCACAAAATCTGTGACTACTTCTTGATGCGACAAGGACTGTTGCAATACTTCTGCAGAGAATAATGCCTTCTATCAGAGACCTGCAGTATGGCGCAGAACACGAGCTGTTATAGAGCGATATCGAGAGAAACGGAGGTGGATGAAACGCCTTTTCAGACGCAAGGAGCCAGAAATGCGTAAGTTGGAGGATGTTGAGATGTTATGTGACCGAAGATTTTAAGCCCGGAGTAACTTTCTGCGTAGACGAAAGTGGAAATCTGGCTACAGATATACAGGAATCACTGAAAATATGGAGAAGTCATTTTTCAAACTTACTTGTCGGCGATAAAGTAAACCAGTCTGCCAATAGAGAAATGAGACCAGAACTACCAGTTCATAATGAGACAATTGTAGAGCCACAGAACTTACGAGGTCAATTGAGTTATTGAAAAGCTTAAAATAACCAATTGGCAGGTTCTGCCAGCTGAGTTATTTAAGATCGGTGGCGAAAAGTTGGTTAGGAGTAGAAACTTTTATGCAAGACCCAATGACTAGAATTTGTATGTTCTTTGTCCTATCTTTAAGAAAATAGACCCCGCCGTTTGCACCAACGCGAATGAGTATCTTGTTAAAGTATTGACTTCCAAAAATTTTAGCAGAAGTAGGTTATAGGTTTCAATAGATATATGCTAGAGTTAATCTTAAGTTAAAGACCTCGACTTCGTTCGCGTATTTTTCGAAAAAAAAAGTGGCATAACTTGTGACGACGCCTCTGGCTGAGGTATCCTCGCCGTGTGTCTAGAGTTCGTCGCAACAGAAATTTAATAATTAGTGTCGAGACCAAAGCCTATTTTTAATCATACAGGGTGGGTTACTCTTACCGTCCCTTTGCTGACTCGCTCGACTCTCGCCACAAAATTCCGGTGCCAACTGCGTCGGCTGATTGGTACCTACAATGTTCCTACCAATACTTCTATACATTGTAATAATCTCCTATCAGCACCTTGTATTCCAACAGTGCTTTCAGGTGTCTGGTTGCCCACAACACCTATACTACCTATCAGCACCTTGTATTCCAACAGTGCTTTTCGATGTCTGGTTGCCCACAACACCGATTCTACCTATCTGCACCTTGTATGCCAACAGTGCCTTTTAATGTCTGGTTGCCCACAACACCTATCTTACCTACGAGTTCCTATCAGCACCTTGTATTCCAACAGTGCTCCAGGTGTCTGGTTGCCCACAACACCTATACTACCTATCAGCACCTTGTATTCCAACAGTGCTTTTCGATGTCTGGTTGCCCTCAACACCGATTCTACCTATCAGCGCCTTATATTCCAACAGTGCTCCAGGTGTCTGGTTGCCCACAACACCAATCCATCTGGTACCACCGGTCGTCCTGTTCCACAAGACTATGACTGGTTTTCCAGCACAAAAGCGACTTTGTCTTTTAGTTGCCCCGTTTCCAGAGGTGACTGGTTTGATTGCCAGTCTAAGACGTAGTGATTGCACAAATGTACTTGCTTAAGTACAACTCTTGAGAATCGCCGAAAACAACGCGCTCCGTTAGTTCTGCTGCGGCGATCCTCTTTTCCTTGTCACGCTAATATCCCTTTGCCTGCTACATCCTTTGCTCTCGCATTTACTATTTGCTGCGTTGATAGCGGTTTAACATATTATTTGTCGTTGCTTCGATTGCGGTTTAACACAATATTGTTTGTTGTTTCGCCTGCGCAACTACCGTTGTTGTGTGTACCCTACCTATCTACTTCTATCGAGCGAGTATTATGAAATTGTCATCTGCTGTGTGACTTAATACTCCTACTTAGTTATTTGTTTATTAATGGTAGTGATTTCGACTTACAAACTAACAAAAGTGATTTTAACTTACATACTAACAATTCTTGACTAATAAACTTAAACTAATAATAATTTTGACTTAAAAAATATTCCTTACATGTCTACAAAAATTTATGTATCGCTGTGCGTCGCTACTATAGCGGCGTCACAAACTAATAAATTTTTCGTTTTGCCTTAGTTCTGAAACTATATGGGGGGGTGGGGTATCGCCCCCTCCGAGTTTGACCAAACTTAACAGGTTAACTTCTACTGATCCTCTAAACATGTATACCAAATTTCATCTCTGTTCCTTAAATGAATACAAAGATATGACAAATATTGATTATCGCGTATATGGCGGGGTGGTGTATCGCCCCTTCCGATTTTGAAAAAACTTTGAAGGCTGAATTCTACTGATCCTCTTGACATGTATACCAAATTTCATCTCTGTACTTTAAATGGATGCAAAGATATGATAAATTTTTATTATCGCTTATATGGGGGTAGTGGCAACGCCCTCTCCAATTTTGTCAAAACGTATCGTATGTTCTTTCCATCATCCCATCTATATCCATACCAAAATTCATACCAATTTGTTAAGCGGTTTAGCCGTAAGAGAGGAAGATACATCCATCCATACATACATCCTTACAAACTTTCGCGTTTAAATATTAGTAAGGTTTACAGAGCATCGCAACAAAAATCACGTGAGAAGGCAAAAGGTTGCGCCTTAAATTATTTAAACTACATGGAAAGAGGCAACTACCGGTGATACAATTTTTAGACTTTATGATATTTTCGCACCACAATGCCTGAACTATGAAGTCAAAGTGTTTTCTAGTTTAATGTTGTTGGACAGTTTTTTTAATTGTTTCTCAGTCTTATTTTCTGATTTCAATACATAAGAAATGGTCTCTTTTCATGAATATTCAATGCATGTTTATCCAATTTCGCCTACTTTTCATAAGAGCACACAACAGTTTTAAAAAGAACGATGAACAAAAGTGCGAAGCAATTGTTAGATTATGGTTATCCGAGGATTCGCTCGAACACTATCAAAGTGAAAATGTATAAAAATATAATCCAATTTAAAAGGTCGTTACACCGCTATTGTGCGTGGTCATACAACGTTTGATGATTTGAAAGGTTCAAATTGTACTGTTGTGAATGAATGCGAATGAAAAGAACAAATCAAGGTGTAATAATCCTAATCTGAAGGAAACCATAACGATATTCGCACAATAAACTAATAAAAATGTCAAAACGCTTCAAAGTGAGAAGTGTGAACGACTTAGTCTGTAGCTACGTCTGCCTTGAAGTTGAATTCACTTTGCGAGGTGACTAACAGCCTGAAATCAGTAAAAAGGATTCAGGGTGCACACATGCAATTGTGTATACATAAACGTATGTGGGCAGGAAGAAGGAATAATGCTATGTACTCCTTTTATTTTGTCTTTTTATTTGATTTAAGGATTTCGGTTAAGTAAAAACATAAAAAGAAAACATATGCATCAACACGTAACGCTTCACGCTTTTGGCATTCATTTAATATGGTCTTGTGATAGGATGTGCTTTATATATGCGACGGATTTAAAAAAATCATAATACACATAATAGCATAGCATTACGAATGTTATACGACACACACATGCCATTAGCCAAAGAAATATTTGAAATTTTCTCTTGATTCTACAGCCCAACCAATAAAACAAAATAAAAAAGAGTTTGTTTGAAATGCGAATTAAATACTTATATGAACCATCTGTTGTTACAAAACAGCTCCATCTACAGCCAACAACGTCAGTGTGGAGATCAGGCAACATTCTTGCTAATAGATAATTCAAACCTAGATTCCCATTTGAGTTTTTGAATGAAATATTTTAGATTGATGTTGTTTATTGTACTTAAATTGCCGAATTCCTTTTGCCAGGCTTTTTGCAATAGAAGAGCTAAGGAAGAATTTCAAATTATTTACATTTTTACTAACTATTCTTCTAGATTGGTCAAGAATTTAACACCGTATCAGCTAAAAAAAAATTTTATTTTCAAAATGTTTTTGAGAGGCGCATTAAATCAAAACGCTGACTAAATTTCAAGCGAATTGCAAAACACTCAAAAATTACGTCTGTGGCGTGCAAAAGCGAAATTCGAGCGAAAGTGTTATCTGTGGCATGCCTGATTGCTTTTCTTCTTATTTAAGCTACAAGCTCGTAAATGGGTTAAAAATCAATTTTAAAATAAAAATCTATATGGGTAAATACCAATGGAAGTTCATTATTTTTATTTTGACATTGCAGTTTGTTTAGTCCTTGTGTGTTATTTCATATAGGTATAGATCGGATCAATATTTTAATTGTCTGCAGATTTGGCTGGGACATGTTTCTGAGAAACTGAGAGTTGCAAAACCACACTTTATCTTCATTTCTGCGAGCCTAATTGTCATTTTAATATCTTATGTGTGAGGTTCTTGATGGTACACCGTGACTTCCGTAATGGATAGTTAAAACTCAATTGAGAAAGACATTCTATATAATGTTTCTGTAAATTAAAGTTTTGCAGCTCTGCTTAACTTATGAGTAGCAACTTTTAGCCTTTGCTTAGCAGTTGAATATCTTAATTGTTGCCATTCCCTTCTTATACATCATTTTATCACACCTAGCCGATCAATTTTCTTTTGGTTATGCTAAATTTCATCGAGGAGCATTAACTTGGTTGAGGTGTAGACTGTTGAACTGAAGCAAAGACAACATAGCAAAGGGGGTGACAGTTTTGTCATTATCAAATTCGCAATGTAGGAACTTGGAAATTATATAACTGAGAACTGTATTATTGAAAGGATAATATTCGTTACATTCGAAAATGTGGTAGCCTTTAATTTAATTTTGACATCTGAAGAGTACAAGGAAACCATCCTAATAAATATTTAACTCGTATGTTGCTGTTAATACCAACATAAATAACAATAAAGACAATTCTTGTGTTTTATTTTACTTAATGGTTTTCGTTTTCAATGATGCAAGCAGTGTTATAAGTATTCTTTGAGTCTCTTTCTGGAACTTTTCTGCACCAAATTTATTATCTATACAGTTTTTGTAATAGATGGCTTGAATTTGTATATATTGAATTGACTTTAATTGCTTGAGTAAGTTTTTTTTATAAATCTGTAGCGACCCTGTTTCTGCGACCCACAGATTACAACTTGTTACGATCTTTTGGTAGCACCAAAATATCGAGCCTTTCCCGCGAAAATAACGTAAGCGCCATTTTTAAAATTTTTTTTTCTATGCAGTTTTGTTGAGAATTACCAAACGCATCTACAGTAAAAATTTTAAAATCCAATACAGTATTATAACTGAGATATTCACCTATCAATTATAACGTAAGCGACACACGAGCTTGTTCATGCCCACGAAAATGCTTTTTCAATTTGTTTTCAATTTTTTTGCACCTTAATTAGGTTGTGATAGTTTTTTCACTTTGATCCGGTAGCACTGGATATATTTAAACTTCCAAATTTAAATTTTCGACGTTCAAATCCATATTTATTTCATAGATAAAAATTTTTTGCATCTTATGATCATTTACAAATGGAATGGCGAAAACAAGCATGATGGGAAAAAATTATTGAAGCTCAGAATCTCGTATATCGGTCCGCTCTCACCCTGAGCAATTGCCTTTAAAAAAGCTTGCAGAGCTTTATGGCGCTTTGTTGACCAATATTATCGCGTCGCTTCTGGCGCGTAGTCTGATATCAGCCTGTGTTGTGCTGCAAATGTATAATGTAAACACCATGTTTTCTGATCTTCCGTTTTTTTTGACTGAGATCGAAATCCACCTAGATTTGGAATTTTATGTACTTAGTGAAGTGCACGTATTTAAAAGATCACAAATTTGGTGCAAGTGGAGCAACGCTATAATGATGAAGTTAACAATGCGACAATTATTAGTCGGCAATAAGTCTGAAAATATGACCAGACTGTTCAATTCACAGCTGATTATTGTTTTGATTTAACTTGGAAATGAATTTGCAAATTAGGCACAATTGACTGCTCATAAATGTCTGCACTGACTTCATATGAAATATTTTCCATATTTTCAACATACATATATTAAAAATTGAAATATAACAGTTATTGGTAACAGCTGATTTATGTTCAGTGCTGCTATAAGTGTCCATGTGTATTAAAGGTGGCAATGCTGTTGATTGATTTGCAGATCCATGAACTCCAACCTCATTGATTTTGAATCCAGCTAGTTACAAACTCATGAAGTAAAAAAAAAAAACAAATTTGGGTGAATTTTAGTTGATTGAATTGAATTGATCAATGAAGAACCAAAAACAGCCCTTAGTTTAATTTAATCTATAGGAATAAATAGTGACATTATTTTCACTGAGCATGCCACCCCCTTTTAGAAATTCGTTGAAAAGATCTTGAATCACGAATTCACTCACAAGGAGTGTTATTTGTGTATTTTAGGCACCGAGACATGTCTAACGATCTACATATGACAAAATTGGATTACCCGGTAATTACTGAATAATTCATTTGAATCCTTTCAAATGTGTAGTAATTGTTAAACGTTGAGATAAAAGCATATACTAATTTGCAGCGTATACCAAGTCACAGTTGTATGGAACAGAATTAAGCACATATATTCTTGATCAGCAATTAAAGTCGAGTCGATATAGAGGAGTCTGTCCGATCGACAGCTAGAATTTTGAGACTGTGAGAAATAATTAGGTTTGAATATTTAGATTCTCATTTTGCTTCTGACAACTTGTATTCAATGAACATGCCAAAGATAAATTCTTCAAGCTTGGATATTTCTCTCCTATTCCCTCTTCAGATATTTACTCTTCAACCCCTCTTTAAGGGGCAGTACTCATAAAATGCATCGCCTCCATTCACAGTTTTCGATTGATTAGTTTTGGTTTTCCATATTGAAATTTGAAATATCTGACTACAATTCTATTAAAATGCATTATATAGATAGGTAAAATTCAACAAATATAAATGATTACATTTTACACATTTATTTTTAATTTTAAATAAATAAATACCTAAGAATCAAATTAACAAAATAATTTTTTTTTTAATGGATGTCTTTGAAAAACGTGCATATATTAAATAGCTATGCGGCAAGTGTCTTTTGTGGTGGCTTTGTCTGCATAGAAAAAAGTGAAGTCTAAATATGCAAACTTGAATACTCCAGCTTTTCTAGTGTCTGAATGCTCGTTGTTCCCTCATACAAACGACGGACTCACATTTTCAAATCACGTTTGCTGGTGATCAATAATAAATGTACTTTATAAGGCAAACTACACTTGCCCCGCCAAGACTGAGTATAAAACGATGGATACGGTTGGTATAGTATATATATCATAAAAATAATAACTTAAAAATAGATTTTACATGGATTAAAATAAATATTCCTGCAGCAATACCTTATTAATAACTTTTTGAAGTTGGGTGTCTGCACTATATCTATAAAATAATTTGAACTTTAAGTGCACAAATATTTTAAATTTATTTAAATTAAATAAATGTAATGTTTTGAATTTCAAGCCCTATTTCTTTTATTTTGATTCTTTTGATTCATTTACGAAGGCGCAACAGCTGCTGAAGCCTTGTGCGCGCCGCCGCCAGTTGTTATGAATCACAACTACGCTGAGATCGTTCCATACCTGGTCATACCAACACGTGGCCGGTCGTCCTCTATATCGGCGTCCACTAATTTAATTTGGGCCCCATGTCAACCTTGTGATGAGGTATCAGAATGGTTGTCATCGGAGCTTGCAGACATCTCATTTTCAGCATACATCAGTACTACATTTGCATGATTGGTAGATATTTCTGTGGTTTTAGGCTGTGACTCGTCAGGTTCTTCTTGTTTATGTTGTTTTGTATATGTTTTATCAGTTAGAATAGGTTGCGCTTCTGCCACTTTGAAATAAAGGGTGATGCCTTTTTGGTGGCCTTGATTTCTTACTTGGTGATCCTTTCATTGGAATTTCTTTTCTTGGCAGTTACACTCAGCTCGCAAACTTCCTCTTTAACCATGTCAATGAGCAATTTATAACTGTAGTTGTAGCAAATTTTGATATTCTTGCAGAACTTTGTAATATGCCCAAACCGATGCAAATATGCAATGCATCGGCTTTCTCATAACAAATATGAAGATGTTTTGGCAAAGCAAACTTAACAAAGGTCATTGGATAAGACTGGTTTTCTTCAGTGAATTATTAAAATTTTTGAATATTTTTTTTAAATTTCCACAACGTTTTAAATACCATGTAGCAACTATGTTTGTATAATTTTTCTATTCGACCACTGTGTTACCCTGACAATGTTGTAGTACACCATTTACGGGCTTATGCGTATTGTTCCAATAATTTGTAATTTTTTTTACTTTTGAGTCACATCTTACTCTCAAGTTTATTGTAAAAGGTTTGTTGGAAAATTACATGTTCTTAACCCAAAATGAACTCCGAATGCGTCGCAAAATTGCCTATTTTTGTTTAACAAGCGTTGCTGCTCATATTCGCATGTTCACCCAGCCAATTAAACAAGAGGTTTAATGTTCTGGCCACAAATGATGTTTGGTTTTGTGTTTCAGTTGCATCTCTGCGCGAGACGTGTAAACCGAGTATCAACAAAATTGCTGCCTTAAAACTGTCACAGTCCTGTTTTTCAAGGACTATATGACGTAGTATGATTTTTCTTTCTTTCTCGTTACTCCAGCTGTTTCCTTTTGTTCTTTTGACTACTAACAACATTAAAGACACGGCCGGTAGTCTGACAAACAAACAAATAAGAAATATGCAAATTTCTATTTACTCAACAATGGACCAACAGTTTAAGTAATTGGATCTCCATTTAGAGCTGTTTACACTTTCGCAGGGCACTTCACAATGGTAATATCCTACGCTCTTCGCACTTCAGCATGTCTTGCATCACCGCAATTGAACATTTGTGGCATTTGGCTGCCGCTCTGCTTTCGTTGCATTGCGGGGGTAGCGAAGCGAGTCTTAGGATGGAAGTGGGCGTAAGTGTTGCTCATCAATCCAATTTCGAAAATACAATGGTATTTTCTAATGTCGCAGTAAAAGCAATGACTGGATTAGTCCATGCCTAAGTGAAAAATGCTATGAATACGAGTTCATTTAATGTTGAGAGCTTTAAAAGGATTTATTTGATTCGAAAGTGATGCGTTGCTCATTATATTTTCATTATATAAACGGTTCGAAAACTTTTACACAAAATGTGAACATGTGTCTGAGACGGGATGGACATTCGGTTTTATTCTTTTTACTTTGAATAATCAATGTTCTTATGTGTGTCATTCTATTTGATTTATTTTTATACAAGGAACAAAAAAGTTTTGTAGGAGAATATGCGGGTTTGTTAAAATTTGGAAATGTATGAACTTAGTAAGTCAGGACCCCAGAAAGTATATAATCGTGATGAGCACGACGAGATGAGTCAATGTATTGGGACTCGGCGACCGAACCCCCATTTTTTTATTATTTAGTTAAGGTATAACGGGGTGAGCGGGTTAGTTTAATTGTTTGTGTGTCTAAATCCTTTAGAAAACCGAAATATTTTTAATACTAGATTTGGGTACCCAAAAAACAGTTTTGTTAACATTTTTTTTTTTTTATTCTAGTATTTCAATAAGCTTCTGTCACAACGGTCTCACAAATATCTTAATAACTTTTTTATATATAAAGTTCATATATCAGGTGGTTCGATTAGTACTTAAAAGTTATATATGTATGTCAATGCATTTAAAAAATAAAACATTATACATCTTCTGGGAGAATTCTGTAAGCAGAGAAATTGCATTTAATGCTTTTGACTTGGCATAAGCATGACGTATAATTTGTAACTAGTATATCCTAATATCGAATTATGTTCATAAAAAATTTCAAATTAAATAAGCAGAGTTAATTTAAAAATGTATAATATTTCGTCAAATTAATTATGAAAAATATTTCATTTTACTAATTAAATCAATGTTTCTAAATGAAGTTTTAATGAAATATATTTTGTGTTGAATAATAGTGTGGTGTTATTGTGTAAAATTAAATATATGTAAATGACATTGTTGTGGACATTTTGCAAAAACATCTCATTAGAAATTTGAATATTGTTTGGCGCCTGAACTTGTAAATATAGAAAGGGACAACAAATTTTTTATCTTACAAATTTGGCAATTTGTTCTTAGGATAATAAGCTTATTGTATATCAATTAAAAATAATATAAAAATGAATTGCTGAATGTGTTCCTAAGCGCAAATCTCGAGAGCAACTGAACCAATTTCGCTAATTCTTTTTTTATAATATTCCTTTAAGTACGAGAATGGTTCTTATGGAGAGAAAAATTAAAAAAATTGCCTGAAAAAGTTTTAAAACTATACTTTTCTATATTCCCATACAAAAGATTCGTAATAATTCGATGGTGACATTATTGTCTATGGTAAAATGTAAATTGTCTGAGGTAAAATGTCACTTGAAATGTAATATTACTAAATCTGAAAGTCAAAAATTTCTATATAATTAAAAAAGTGTTGTGTGTTTGTGACTTATTAAATATGTCTCCTATAAGGCGGCGGACAAATTTAGGCAGAAGAACCCGAAATGCAGCGAATCAAATTAATTATCAATCTAATCGTACTGCGCTGGAACGTGAAGATCGTAATGAACGTGAAGGAACTCGGTTAAGACAGACTAATAATGGTGCAAGTTTGAATCGAGCTGCTTTCTGTTACGATATGTCAATTGATTACAGTCCCTACAACTATGATGTATGAACTCAGTTTGCCAATATTGTAAGGCATTGAAATGCAAAAATGAAGCCAATGGATTGTGTTGCGCAAATGGAAAGGTGAAATTGATACCATTGCTTCCACATACTCCATTGCCATTGTACTCATTGGTTTTAGGAATAGGAACAGATTCCATACACTTTTTAAAAAATATTCAACAATACAACGACTGCTTTCAAATGACATCATTTGGAGCAACAAAAGTAGTTAGGGAAAAATTCATGCCAACTTTTAAAGTTTGTAATAGTATTTGCAGTTGTATGTTATATTATATAACTATTATAGCCCAAATACATTTTTATATTTTTTCCCTTTACAGATACAAAGTCAAATATATCACAGAGCAGGTTCTTTGTTACCAATGCTAGATAACGACTACAAGTTTTTGCAAATTTATTTATGGGCAGTTCTCCACAAGAAATCAATCTACGTTGTGCACATAACAATTCAGTTGAAAGGTCAATAGTTGAACAATTCCAAGCTTATTTCACGAACACAATCAATTGATTATACTATTTAAAAGTGCAATGGATATGATGCCATCTGATGATCATAAAAGTGTTATCAAAGCAGATAAAACTCCTGTGGGCCAACAAGCAGGACGTTTTAATGCACCTACCGATGAAGTTGCCATTAGTTGGAGAAAATTTGGTGTCACGTGATATTGTTTTACATTGTCGAAATAATCTATTACAACGTATTAAGGAAACACATCGCTTTATACGATGCACTGCAATATCCCACAATATTTTGGCAATTTTAAGATGGCTATGATTTCTCAATCAAGATAATAAATCACATTACAGGTAATTGAAATATTGGTTTATAAGATGTTACATAATCTACTATATCACCTACGAAATAGTTTAATTTGATTTTCAACTGTCATCAGCATTATAATAAAAAAAATAATTACAGGTTCTGAAATCAACAAAAAAGTTAGTTCAATGAACTATTATTCATACCGCCTAATGATCAGAGAAAATGAAGACAATCACATCTTGAAATGCCGGCGATTATATCACAGATATGTTGTTGATTAAGATTGATTGTTAAAGATTGAAACGGAGAGATTAACATTCATCAGGTTGAATCAGACCAAACTTCGATCTGAAGAGTATATTCACCTTTGAGATGCATTTAATTCTGATAGAAATGCAGAAAATGTTGGCAGGATGACTATTCTTCCAGCAACCTACATCGGAAGCCCTCGGCATATGCATGAATATGCTCAATATGCCATGTCCTACGTTCGGCATTATGGCACAGCAGATTTGTTCATAACATTTACATGCAATCAACAATGGATAGAAATTATACAAGCCTTTTTCCTGGCCAATCACCTATTGATCGTCATGACGTTACAGCAAGAGTCTTCATACAAAAGTTAAAATCTTTAATGGATTTAATTTTTAAACATTGTGTGTTTGGTGAGACACGCTGCTGGATGTATTCTGTAGAGTGGCAGAAACGCGGATTGCCGCATGCACTGAAGTTGATGAAGCTGAAATCCCTAATGAACAAGTAGATCCTGCTTACATGGGGTAGTTATCAAAAACATGACGTGTATGGTGGATGGTAAATGTTCAAAGCGCTATCCACGGACATTAATATCGGAAACAATTACTGGAAATGATGGTTATCCACTCTATTGTCAGCGATCACAAGCAGACAATGAAAGATCAAAAATTCTCAAAGTAAATCAGCAAGATATTGAAATAGATAATCGTTGGGTTGTTCCATATTCACCGATCTTATCAAAAACTTTCAAAGCACACATCAATGTTGAATCTTGCCATTCAGTAAAATCTATCAAGGACATGTGTAAATATGTAACCAAAGGAAGTGATATGGCTGTGATTGGATTTGGTGGACAGAATTCAAATAATGTAGTAACCCAATACCAAATGTGCCGCTATGTTAGCAGTAATGAAGAATTTTGGCGAATTTTTTCTTTTCCAATTCATGAGCACTTAGAAACTGGACAGAGAGTTTATAGAATGCAGTATAGATAATGCAGTACAAAGAGCTCACCAGCCACCATCTACCGTAAATAACCGTAATAGCCGTAAATAAAAACATTCATCGTTGCTTGGATGAACGGAATAAATTCGACATATTGCATCGGTTAAATATACACCTGGGTAACCTGGAACTGGTTTTCCTTGTTTCCTTCGAATAAATTTCTTTGTTGATTGATTCCAAGTATAATATTTTGGCATTTCAGAATATAGCAATGTTTGTGCGAAATGATCATTTTGGCACGTCTCTAAAAAACTGGTTACGGTTAAGTTTAAGGTACAGAAATAAAGTTTGGTGTACATGTTAAGAGGACGAGGAGAGGTCAACCTGTTAAGTTTGGACAAAATCAGAGGGGGTGTTGCCCCACCTCCCATATAAGCGAAAACCAAAATTTGTCAAATCTTTGCATCCATTTGAGGTACAGAAATGAAATTTAGTATACATGTTAAGAGGATGCGGAAAAGTCAACCGGTTAAGTTTGGACAAAATCAGAGGGGGCGTTGTTTCGCCCCCCATATAAGCGATAATCAGAATTTGTCTTATGTTTGCATCCAGTTTAAGGTACAGAAATAAATTTTGGTGTACATGTTAAGAGGACGAGGAGAGGTCAACCTGTTAAGTTTGGCAAAATCAGAGGGGGTGTTGCCCCACCCCCCATATAAGCGGCAATCAAAATTTGTCAAATCTTTGCATCCATTTGAGGTACAGAAATCAAATTTAGTATACATGTTAAGAGGATGAGGAAAAGTCAACCGGTTAAGCTTGGACAAAATCGGAGGGGGCGTTGTTCCGCCCCCCGTATAAGCGATAATCAAAATTTGTCTTATCTTTGCATCCAGTTTAAGGTACAGAAATAAAGTTTGTTATACATGTTAAGAGGACGAGGAGAGGTCACCCTGTTAAGTTTGGACAAAATCAGAGGGGCGATACACCACCCCCGCATAGTTTCACAAATGAGGCAAAATAAGAAAAGTTATTATTATTATTATTAATATATACAAACTTATAAGTAAACTTATAAACTAGTATAGAGAGAAGTAGCTTTGGCTACTGAGGCCTTTAGCTAACTTAAACTAAATAATAGATTACAGGCGTATATGTACAAAAGTTTGAGAAATTAATACAAGTTAATTATTTTAGACTTATATAGTAATACAATAATAAATTTATGGTGTAATGTAAGATTAATGTAAATTGATAACATATGTTAGATTTTATGATAAATATTTGCTCGTTTAAGAAATGATAGAAGTAATTTAAGATTAGATTCAGTGGGATTTTGAAGGATATAAATAGGGTTTGAGCCGTTTAGAACAGATTGTCTAGTTGCTGTAAGGGAAGAACATGAATTTAAAATGTGGTTGACATTTGATGCATTAGGCTCATTACAAAGCTGGCAGTTACTATTAAGATTATGATTTAAGTAGTGTTCATGGGTTAGTTTAGTATGCCCAATACGTAAGCGGATTAATTTAACTTGATCTATTCTTGATAAGTTTAAATTTTTGCATAGTGCAACAGGAGTAGAATGAGGGGAGGTATGGGTACGATACCAGTTTGTGGTAGAATTTAATAAATCTGATTGTTTTTTCAAATAGATAGTTTTTAAGAAATGGTTTATGTCATTTTTATTATAGTTATTAGAAATAATTAAGGGAAGTCTGTGTGCTAGTTTAGCTGCCGTATCGGCAACTTCGTTGCCCTTTATATTTGCGTGTCCTGGAACCCACATAAGTTTAATTTTTCCTTTGTGTTTAGATAAAAGGCTTCTTATGGGGGTGGGGTAATAACATCTATTATTTGCGTTTTTTATTGCTTCTAATGCAGATAAAGAGTCTGATCATATAACAAATTTACCCGGAGATCTTACTATATGGTCTATTGCTTCCTTAATAGCTAAAATTTCTGCAGAAAATATTGTGGAATAATGCGGAAGCCTGCTATATCTTAAGATTGTTGAATCAGTGGATATTGCTAAGGTAGCTGAACTTTCAATGACGGATCCATCTGTAAAGATGAATTTTCGCTCTTTGTACAAATCCTGAATGGAGTCGAAAACTGATTGGTAGATATTGCTGTCGGTAGTATCTTTAGGGAATTGAGCTAAGGTAAGGTCAATGCAGTTGTCGTTAAATTGCCAGTACGGTGTTTCTTTTGTTTTCCTTATTGGTGTAATAGGAATGTCCTATTCCTTGCAATTATCTATTAAAAAATTTATGACTGAGTTTGAAGTTCTTTGACTTTTCAGTGCCTTTTTGTTGACAAATTTGGCGATTGGGGTATCTAAACTATTGTGGAGACATTTGTATAGTTTGGCTTTAGAAAAATAGTGCCTCAATTCAATTGGGGCAATTTTTGTTTCATATATAAGATTAGTAGTAGGTGAAGTACGATAAGCTCCCAAACATGCTCTTATCGATGAATTTATAAAAACGTTAAGTTTATTGAGAATTGACTTCGGGCCACGACCATAAAGGAAAATACCGTAGTCAATTTTGGACAAAATCAATGCTTTAACTACAGATATAAGCGTCAAAGTGTCGCAGTGAAATTTAGGGCTACTTAGGCATTTGACAACATTGAGCCTGTTTGAAAGGGATACGACTAAATCTTTCATGTGATCAGACCAATTATTTTTGTCGTTGAAGGTAATACCTAGCATTTTAGTTGAGTTAACTGATGGGATAATGATGTTGTTTGAGGAAATGGTACATTGACAATGGTGTTTCTTGCATATATGTATGTGTTTACATTTATCGAGTGAAAGTTGTGCCCCGGAGTATTCACCCCAGCTTTGGATATTGTGGAAAAGAGCGTCTAGAGTCTTATTAGTATTTTTATTTTTATTAAAGTCAATTATAAGCTGAAAGTCGTCAGCGTAGCTGCAAAAATATATGTCTTTTTGATTTTCTATTATTTTAGATAGTTTATTATAAGCGATTAGGAAAACTATAACCGATAAAGGTGACCCTTGTGGTACACCATTATAAATAGGGACTGTATTTGATAGCTGTGTGCCTACTTTTATTATGCTTTTTCTATTTTTCATAAAGTTTATGATATATTTTATCATTTTCACTCCAACTTCCCATTCCAACAATTGTTCCACAACAGCATGTACTCCAATTCTGTCAAAGGCCTTTGAAAAATCAAGGGAGACTATTGAAATATGACGTTTTTTTTTAAGTGAATTTGTAATCAGATGGTCTGCATAAATCAGACAATCAGCTACAGATTTAAATTTTTTAAAACCAAATTGATTTTTGAAATCAAGTTATTCTGTTCTACGAACCACCAAAGACGTTTGGCAATGATTTTATCCATTACTTTAGAAATACATTGATTGAGTGAAATAGGGCGATAGGAATTGGGATTGGTTTTGTCCGAGTTGGGTTTGTTGATTGGAATTACTAGACTAGTTTTATATTGCTGTGGTATATTTGTATTAAAAATGTTATTAAAGTGTCTGGTTATTCTATTTCTTAAGGTTGGCATTGCGTGTTTAATCATAGGGTAAGAAATCCTATCTAATCCTGGCGTATGTCCTTTAAGTGAACTAAGGGCTGTGGATAGTTCTAATGGATAAATATCCGACTCCATTTTTTCCGCCGATTGACTTGGAGTGTAATTCGAAGGAAAGTGAACAAAATTTGTTTTATGTGTAACGAAAGCGTTCGAGAAATTGCTATCTTTGCTATACTCTGACCAGTGTTGGTCGAAGATGTTGTCAATTGTGTAAGCTTCACTGCTTGTTGTGCTGGTATTGAGATTACGGACTGGGATTGAGACCAAAAAAGGCACGGATGTTTGACCAAATTTTTGAAGTTGGTGTCTTTGGACTTATTTGGGATGTGAACTCTTGCGTTGAAATTCTTTTGGTTTCCCTAATCATGCGTCTAAGAATTGCATTTTTTTTTTTAAAACTTATTATGTTTTCAAGTGTGATATTTCTTTTTAAAAGGTACCATGCTTTATTTTTTTCTTTTTTTAGTGTTATTAAATTTTTATTCCACCATGGCACCCTGTGGGGTTGTTTTTGTAAAGAAGTTTTTGGTATTGCCCCATGTGCAGACTGCAAAATAATTTTGTTTATATTTGCTGCTTCTTTGTTTACTTCTGATGAAATAGGTATTCTCTCATTGAAGGATGTTATTAAGTTTTCATAAAGTTGCCAGTTTGCTTTTTTTTTTTTTTAAATGATTTCTTTTAAATGTGGAATGATGAGGTTTACAGTAAAGATCAAATATAATGGGAAAGTGATCACTTCCGTCGAGATCATCGGTTCGTTTCCATGTTGTATAAGGAACAATGTCTGGTGTGGAAAAGGATAGGTCGATGTGGGTGAAGGTGTTGTGTGTTGTAAAATGGGTAGGGGACAGATCATTAAGTAAGATAAGATTGTTTTTGGTTATGTATTTATGTATTATTGTGCCTCTTTTGTTTTGACTAGGTGACCCCCATGTAGGGTGCCAACTATTAAAGTCTCCAGTAATTAATGTTGATTTGTATAAAGGTATTGAGTTTTCTAAGTTTGAGATATTAAATGGTTTTTTTGGAGGAATGCACATAGACAGAATATGGAAGGTTGTTTCTGATTTAATTTCTGCACCAACAGTTTCAAACACACCATTAATTTGAAGATCTCTAGCCTGAATAGATTTATGGATAAGTAGTGCTACTCCACCGAAACTATTATGTGGGGTATTAGAAATCATAATATAATTAATGGGTATTGAAAATTTATGGTAAGATTGCAGGTGAGTTTCTTGAAGAGAAAAAATATGCGGAGAGTGTTTTTTTATAATTATTAGAAGTTCATTGTAGTTATTAGAGTATCCTCGAATATTCCACTGAATTATTTTTAGAGGCATTTTAATTTAGGAGAAAAAGAAATATTTTATGATATAGAGGTCAAAAAATATGCTTAGTGCAATGAACGGTGGGGTATGCAGTATAAGATCACCAGCTACCTGACTAACAAAGTACTTTGAAAAGATTCTTTGTCAGTCAGCCAGCTGGTGATCTATTTTAAATGGCATTGAAACTTGCTATTAACACTCCATTATATCGGAGCTATCTTCATCCTCTAAATGGTTAGTTTTAGTTGTTTTGTTTTTGTTGCCCGCTTTAATTTGTCTCATAGTTCTTTTTGAAGTATTACGTGGTAATACTTGTATTTTGGGTTTGATGTGGTTAAGTTTTTGGCTAAGCTTTGAAGCCAAGGAGGTGCTGGGTGTTGAGGTGTCCAAAAAAACAAGATCATTATAATCTGTGATCTTGCGTGACGAAAGTGTGGTTGATGATGTTGATGGCATAGTTGTAGGCGTAGTCGCGCGCGTTGATGTTGCAATTGGTGGTGTTGATAAAGTTGTTAATCCAGTCGTTGGGGTAAGTGAGTCCAACTTGGTAGTTTCGGCATAAGTATGGATGTGGTGATTTTTGTTGTAGATTTCGTAGGCTGTTTTATTGTCCACTTGTCGCGTAATTTTTATAGCAACAATTTCTTGTTGTTTTATGAAAATGGGACAGTTCCTGTTGATTGAAGAGTGGTTACTGTTCTTACCGCAATTAATACATCCAACTTTATTTTGGCAAGTTTCGTCTTCAGTGATGTGATGAATTGAACCGCAATGGAAGCATGTTTTTTGGCTTTTACATACTTTAGACGTGTGTCCAAATCTTAAACAATTGTTGCAGCGTTAGGGCGATGGAATGTATTGCCGAATGTTGCATCTTTCGTAGCCAATCATTATATGTGAAGGAAGTATGGTAGAATCAAAAGTTAGAATGATTAAACCAGTTTCCTTGAGTTGGCCGTCAATTTTTTTCAAAATCTTTTTTACAAATGTCACATTTTGCTCCTTAAGTTCCGACAAAATTTCTTCCTCTGGGAAATCTCGAAGATCATTGGAATAAATGACTCCTTTAGTGTAGTTAAGGTTGCCATGGATGGAGACTGAGACCGGCATAGTGGGGGTGAATTGTGTCATTTTAAGCAATTTGTTGGCTTGCTGTACTGTTTTGGTGTTAATTAAAAGATCGCCACTGCGTAGTTTTTTGCAAGATAGCACTGGTCCGTCACAGGTGTAGTCAATTATTTTCTTTATCGCAAATGGGGATAGATTGAAGTTTTTGTTGTTTTCATCTGTACGCGAAATCACAATATATTTCGGCCCCGGCGATGTTAATGTTTTAGTTTCTGTGGGAGATAAGAGTTTTGCCATCGTCGCCTGCTGGCGATCGGGTGGGTCTCTTGTACCCATTGTGGTACTGTTTATTTAAATTGTTGTTTCGGATAACTTTGTTTTTGGTTTCTTTTTACTCTCAAATTCGTTTACAAATTGAAATGAAGTATACCGTTAATTGAAAAAGTTTATGCGCGTGAAACACTGATAAGGGAACTCGAAGTAGAGCTAACTTGTGAGACAACCGATCGCGACAAGAGCTGAACTTGAACTGAAATAAAAAAAGTAATTAGATTTGCTTCTTTTTATCGGAAGATCCGCGGACGATGTCGCGGGTAAAAGCTAGTATTTAATAAGTCACAAACACTCAACACTTTTTTAATTTTATAGAAATTTGTAGCTTTCAGATTTAGTAATATTACACTTCAAGTGACATTGTACCTCACCATCGTATTATTACGAATCTTTTGTATGGGAATATAGAAAAGTATAGTTTTAAAACTTTTTCAGGCAATTTTTTAAATTTTTCTCTCCGTAAGTACCATTTTCGTACTTAAAGGAATATTATAAAAAAAGAATTAGCGAAATTGGTTCGGTTGCTCTCGAGATTTGCGCTTAGCAACACATTTAGCAATTCATTTTTATATTATAGATGTTCCCTCACAATTTACGCGTAACTATGTATCTTTATGGCTTTCATTTTTCACAACAAACTATGCTTATTTCATATTTTCATTTTAATCTTTTGATTTGTATTTGCGACTCCTTGGAACACTTCATGGCTGTGAGTGAAGGCACTGTCGTTCAACTGGGCGACCAAACAAAAATCATCCAACGGGTTTGAGTAACTTTTCTCTTTTTCTAGCGATAAGTTGTAGAAAAAAAGATCAGTAGAACAACTTATTCTAAACTGTTTCATTTTATGTAAATACATAAATTGGCTTAGTTCTCACGAGTGGTTGTGGAGTTATTCCATTTGATCAATCCTGGAAAGGGAAATGTGAAAAATTGTTCCAATGGATCTGTGGTATCAGCGTTGCAATCATATATGTATAGTTAGTACTGGCACATATGCTAATCCGAGGACTGCATAAACTACGATCTTTCTTCAACGACCAATAAACGACCGGGCGTGAACCTGGAGACGAGGCCACGTAGTATATAATATATCTTATCTTAACATAGTAAAAAAAAATTTGCCCCATGACTTAATAATTGTGATTAGGAAACTTGCATAATATTATATACAAAAGTAGTCAAAAGTCTTTACACAAATCAATTTATATTTATTGTTTTAAAATATATGTTCTGTCGTTTTTGGGAGTATATAAATTAGGGCGGGTCAATTTTATTTCGCAAAAATCGTTCACTAGAATCCGATTCTACGAAGAATTCTAAGAAAATTTCACCACGAAACTATGTGCCTAAAATCAATTCCTAGCCCCCGCTGAGAAGCATAAAGATTTCGTTATTTTGAGGTATTTAAGGCATTTAAAAAAAAAAAAACTAGGGTTGTCAGCACTATAACAATTGTATGTATAATTATTTTTAATTTCGATTTATTTGCTTAGTTGGGGAAAATTATTATAAATAATGTATATAATTTTGAAAAAAAAAAGCAAATATTTTTTAATGTTCTGCCCGCCAATTAGTTCAATTTAAACGACGACACTATCATGACACGACATGCCAACTGTTTGCAATGAACTCTTAACTTAAATGTTTGTTTAAGTACACATTTATTTTAAATTAAAAAAATAAAAATACCTCAATCTTAGGTGTGGCATGAGAAAGGGCGTGACTTAACGGTCATACGCAAAATATTGTTTTTTTCAACACTTAAAACTTGATCAAACAGAAAAAAATTTGAAAAGTACAGTATTATACTCCGAACAACAACAAAAGAACATATATTTTAAAAGAAAAAACAATTATTTTGATTTATGTAAATACTTTTGAATACCTCTGTACACTATTTCACCTATTTTTGGAACTTTCGTATTGTTTAATGAACCAATCAACATTAAAAGTCGAGCCGATATGAGCATGTCCTTCTGTCTGGTTGTCCGTTTGAACTATTCTACTCCTTTTTCAATTTTAAATTTGAAAATTCATTGAATTTGCCAAAGCCACCCTAAAAGTCTAAATCGGACCACTACATGTTTTTCGTTTTGGCGTGCATTTTTCGGTCTTGGCTACTCTGGATGTTTCATCCAAAAGAATTACATGTCATCGCCTTTAACATTTTCATGGCCTTCTATCTCTTACAGCATTTTGTTTTTTTTTTGCTCAAAGTAGGCAAATGACACAGTTAATGTTTAATATTTTCACGCAGAATGTAATACAAGCACAGCAAAACACGTCTTACCTTTATTTATGTCAGAAACAACATAAAAGTGCAAATTGGCTGATTTCGTCAAGATACATATGTTGGATTATTTTTCAATACGAGCATATAATAATACACAATCAAAATTTTTTAGTGGTCATTTTGACTAGAAATGTGTTGCTTCTGGCATAAAAATTCTAGATACCAACTTTCAAACAATATCGCAAAAATTGTGGTAAGTTTGAACTGGTAGGGTATGTATACTTGTGGGGTGTCCGATGCCTTCTTTAAGCTTTGTATTTTTTTTCTTACTATTATACGATGTAGAAAGTATAATTCAGAAAAAAGTATATACTTATGTCTAAAATCAGCAATGTGTATAACGTGGTTGTGACTACTTCTTCCACAGCAACAGTTCACACCATTGCTAGATTTGTGTGAAAGCAATAGTATTAAAAGAGCACCCCGATCGAATTAGACGTGTGTTTCAATTATCATTGCTTGGGGGCAAGGAAACTGCTTTGTTGCCAGCCACCCCTGTGAATGATGTTACAAAAGGTCTTGCCATTAGTTAATTCGATTCATCTGATTAAAAATTGAAGTCAATTTTCGCGCTCTCACAGTGTTCAAACAGCTCTTATCTGAGAGTTTCATTTCCTTACATTGTCTGCGCTGTAACATCAATAAATAAATGAGATTATTGCTACTGACAAGTTTCGTTGTGACGTATGCTGTGCATTATTTAAAAGCCAATATCTGCTTGTGTTTTAGCGTGTCGAATTTCCGAATCGGCTATCCGTGCCTTTTGTTACGAAACTTCCTACTGAAATAATTTCCTATCTGCAATACATAATTTTGCATTTGCGATCTCTTTTTAACTGGTTGGATTACCAAATATTACAGAATTAAGAACTTTGTGAATAAGTAATTTAATTTATTTAAAATATAAATATTTTTAATTAAAATTATCATCACTCTGTCAGACATGGAAATGATAATAGAGCAAAATAAATACGAACAATTTTATTTAAACTAAGTTTTCTATTACAACAGATCCAAAGGACTTTAGACATTTTTAGAACTATTTTCTATACATGAAATGCAAATCTCGGGATACCGTTTTCTTCTTAGTAACGACCAAAAAGTTGCAAGGCAAGTCTTTTATTATTGCCAAGAAACACTATTTATATCTCTGTAATGGCGTAAGGCTATTTGCACATGACTCGTATCGTCATCGTCGCGTCACGTCATACATTTGCCGTGCTGCTACGATAACGATACGACTGTTGATCCGCATACGCAATTTAAAACCGTCAAAGTAGAAAGCGTAAAATTGACAAGTGATGAAGCCGAGTGGATTTTGTTGAACTACCTTCGTTGTCGAAAAAAAAAACTAAAAAGCAGAATAAAGTATTGGGTGCATCCATATTTTTTAAAAAATACAAATAGAAGATTATTCATTGCCACATAGTTAGCTGAAGACGATATAAAATTTTAAGCAATTTACAGAATGTCATAAAAAAACAAGTAAGAAAATTACAGTCAGGCATAACCGACTTTAAGAGGCCCTGTACCAGTACAGGTCGCCTAACAAACACATTAAATGCTTCCCTAGCTTATGCAAAGCAGTGCAAAAAAAAAGTAGGAAAAATAAGATAAATACATTTTTGAGGTTGATTTTATGGGGAAGGGGCGAAATTGTGAAATAAACTTGTAAAATTCCGGAACAGTCCTAGTCGAATGCAAATAGCGCGAAGTCTCTATCTATTACCGTTTCCGAGATCCTTTCGTTCATACGGACGGACAGACGGACATGGCTATATCGACCCCTATCACTCCTGACCATAATGGGGTAGCTTTGGGTGGTCTCCGACTATTATTTCTACCTATTACATACATTTGCACAAAACCAATAGGCTCTTGTACCTTCGGTACACGGCCTAAAAAATAAAAAGCTGGTGATGATTGTAAAACCTATAATTCAAAAACAAAATACACACATGCGAGAGCGCATATTAGTGCAAATGAATCTATTATGACTACGTTGTGGTAAGTGACAAACTTTTATTTATTTATTTTAAAGAAAACAAGTAAATTAATGACAGCTTAATATTATTTGAGTTTCTTCCCATGAGTTGGAATTTCGGTTGGCAGAAGATGAATTTAGTGTCAGTGACGGAGCGGGCGTGGTTGGTAATCTGGAGCACGGTGATTATATTGCTAATTATAAATGTTGGTGTGGATATATTAATTGGGGAAGGAGTAGGTTCGGCTTAGAAAGAAGAATGTGTTTGTATTGGTTGAAAAATCATTTACCCGCACTTTCTTGCCCTTGCTCATATAAGAACTCTTCTATCCTAAAGCCGAGTTATTATTTTAATTTGCCTGAAATTCCTTTCTGATAGCCTATTTACCTCTGATAGTAAGCTTAGCAGAAACATCTTCCGGGAATTGTCCTGCGTCTCAAGTCCTCTCTCTTTTTAGGCCCTGTACCGAAGGTACAAGAGCCTATTGGTTTTGTGCAAATGTATGTAACAGATATAAATAATGATCGGAGACCCCCAAAGTTACACCCATTATGGTCAGGTGTGGTAGAGGAGTCGATATAGACATGTCCGTCTGTCCGTCCGTCTGCATGAACGAAAGGATCTCGGAAACGGTAATAGATAGAGACTTCCTGCATTTGACTAGGACTGCTCCGGAATTTTACAAGTTTATTAAAAAAAACCATGGTATAATTATTGAAGGTAGCGTAAATGTCACAATATATGTTGCTCAGTGCAATTTTTTAGCTCAGTAGTGAGTAAAAAAGAGAAAGCGTGATTTTTAGTTTTTGTTGTTTCTGCCATATACATATATATACTTAACCCTATGTGTTGTTCATCGAAGTATTTTATAATTAAAATATACACAGTTTTTTTACCCGAACCAAATGGTCGTTGAGCATATGCAGTTTTAGAGTCTGTCAAAAAAAAATTTAAAATTGCGTAGCTTATGCAAATAAATGTTATATTAAATGCAAAGGAATGGCAGAAAGGCTAAAAGCAGAACCAATCAATCCTAAAAATTGGGTGTTAACAAAAATGATTGAAGAAATCATTGAAGACGATCAGAATGCCCTTAAAAATGGGACGGCTTCGAATTCCTTATGGTAAAGGTGGGGAAAGATTCAAAAATGATTAAGAAAAAGAACATATGTATGTCAGTTTTAGGCTACAGAATAAAAGTCATACAAACTAAAAACTAAAATGCAGACTTGACAATAAATCTATTTCCGCAGAAAGGCTCTGGAGCCATGAAAGGGGACGCTGCCCCTCTCCTGGCCAAGTCATCTGCTTGCTCGTTTCCTGGTATGCCCGCATGTCCGGGTACCCAGTATATAGTGATCTTATTAGATTTTCCTAGTTTATTTAGTTTGCTTATGCATTCCACGACCAGTTTGGATTTGATCATAGGCAAACTTACTGCTTTAATAGCCGCCTGGCTATCAGAGAAGATAGCAATTCTTTGATTCTTGTACCCCCTATTTAAATTAAATTGAGCACATCTTTCTATTGCATATATTTCTGCCTGAAAGATACTTGTGGATTTCCCTAGTGATTCGAAGTATTTATTGCGTGGTCCGAAGACTCCAACCCCACTTCCTTCGTCTGTTAGGGAACCATCTGTGTACCAGCTAATTGCTCCTGGTTTTATACTGTAGTTCAGCGTTATGTTTTCCCATTCTACTTTACTGCTGAGCCCTACTTGGAATCTTCTAGTGAAGTTATTTATTATACCTAGGTTATCACTAGGGTATTGCAGGAGTGGGTGGACGTCTTTCCTATTACCACTTGTTTGATTCCCAGTACAGGTCTTCCTGTTAGTGGTAATTCTTCCATATGAAGATGCAGTGGCGTAAGATTTAGTAGTACATCTAATGCCACACTAGGACAGGTTCGCATTGCTCCTGGTATAGTTATACAAGCTAACCTTTGAAATTTGTTCAGTTGAATTCTAGTTGTTGTCAGTTTTGCTCTATCCGCCCAGACA
>JAWNNP010001247.1:0-88869 GCA_035044805.1 Leucophenga maculata | reverse complement strand
TCTATTTTTATTTCTTTTTTGACAAATTGTAGTAAATTCTAATTTTTTGTTGTTTCAGATTCACCATTTTTTAGATTAACTATCCGCCATGAGACACCATCAAAATAAAAGAAGAATCAATTATGTTTGTATTTTATAAGATTCAAATTAAAGTAAAATAAAAATAATCGTTATAATATCTTTCATAGAGACTGAGACAAAATTTATTTTAAATGTTATTTCTGCCTTTTAAGATGGTGAAGTACCATAAATTTTCTTAAGACTAAAAGGTCGTTAAGATTATTTCTCCAACAATTGACTTGAGAACAGTTCAAAGATCTATGACTTGAATTAAAATCAGCAAAAGCTAAGAAATTTCCACTTATTTGCAAAATTTAAAGCAAGTCAGACTTATATAATTTGTTTATGTGATTCCATGAACCTTTAAAACATTAAGCAGTATAACTGATTTCTGCAGCGATTTGTCATTAAAGCTGTGCAAGATTTGCATACCGTAATGCCAGATTGGAATAATTCTCTTTTCAATTACGGTGCGTTTGTTTTGCAAGGAAAGCTTACTTCTGCTGCACAGGATCCAGTTCATGCTGCACATCATGATCAGGTAAGTCGCCACTTTGGCTTGAATGTGGCGCATTAAAATGTGAGCCTCCTATCCAGATTAAGGTCCACGTAGATAACCTTTGCTAGCTGTTTTAAGGGCGAGCCGTGCATATGCACAGGTGGTGTCTGCTGTCAGACAGAAGGTTAAGCACAAGTTAACGCTTTTCCTAGCGTTGAACTTCACGTTCCACCTATTGGCCGAGTCAGCGAGAGCATCAACGTACGTTTTTACGATATCCACAGAAAGCTGCGGTTATTTTGCAGATGCCATCATGCATACATCATCTGCATATGAGGCGACGAGCAGGGATCTATCTGCATATAAACTGAATATGAAAGGTCCAAAGACGCTTCCTTGTGGAACTCCTGCGATCGCTGGGTGAGGAGAAGACAGATTTGCTCCTACTTCGATTCTGAAGGAACGGTCCTGCAAGTAGGACCGTGTCAGATCAAAATAGAGCAAAGTCCTTGACCTTTTGCAGGAAACCTGGATGCCAAACTCGATCGAATTCCTGCTTGATATCCACAAATATGGCATTGCAATACTGCCGCCGGTCGAGAACCATCGTTGCCATAAAAAAAATTCATTTAATAAAAAATACGAACTATATATCCATTAAGAAATAGAAAATCGCAACTCAGCAATGCCAATAAAATGTATCTATTTAGAACAATTTTCCAATTGGTAATTTTTAAACCCTGTTTGGCATGTCAATACGCTGCAAATATCTCATCAAAAAGCCAATACAAACCTTGTAGCGGAGAGACTTACTGTGTATTCTAAACCTATTAACATATTAATAACTTATCTAGAAGTGAAATGAAATATTTATGTAAAGTATTATTCTAAATTGAACTGAAACGCAATCTTCCAACCATTTTTCTATGTTTGAAGATCCATACAATAGTATTATTTATGGTAAATTATTTTCCGAATATATTCCAGAATATGTTCATGGGATCGCGGCCGTTTTGGTGATAAAATCCAGTAGAATGTTCCATTTGAAGACTGCTATCATTTGTTAATCGTCTCCGCGTTATTTGACTTGCTTAGAGTTAATTCTTCAGCCAAACTATTTCATGCAATGAAAGATAACATGGCTTGGAACGGAACGGACATCCGTTCTCATATTCAAAGAAATAATGTTCAACGATGCTGTCGTCCCATAAACCACATATTCTCAGTGACACCCAATAGATGTATTACTTGTTTTATGATCTGTAGCATCATATGCAATGAATTTTGCCCTGGTAGAAGATAAATTTTTTCTTAATACATCCTCATCTTGTGCAGTCATTCTCAAGTATCGATCTTTGCGTTCAAAGAATTCGATGTGTTGTTCTTCCGTGTAACATATCACAACAAAAAACCTAAACATTGCAATGACATATTTTTAAACTAAACATTCGCCATGGACTTGTTTAAAACAAATCTTCGACTCCTCGCAACGTGCACATTGAGAATTCATATACCTGATATTTGGGTACGCTGATGACTTACTCAAGGTGTTGCAGACTTTTTGACAAACTACTAATACTCTTTAATGATGCACGGTTTGAAGGGCATTAAAATGCGTCATGGTGTGACTAAGTGCTCGTATCTGTACGTGAACAAAAATGGGACAAAAAACAAAATAAAATCTTTTAAAAAATATGCAAAAAAATAAAAAATTCAATGCTTTATTATGGCACATTATTCGCAGACATTCAAACCTGTAAATAAACGCACACATATTCATACGCAACACTCGTACGCCTAAAACAGCAAAGAGTGAAATGTAAAAAATGAATAAAAAACAAAATGGAGAATAAGCAATTCCGCTAAAAAACACTTTTGCTGCAAGCTGCTTACAATTTAAAACTGTGTTTGCTTGCGTGTGTGTGTGTGTGTGCGTGTTTCATTTTTGTACATTTATTCTGGTTTCTTTTTTATTATCTATATATAAAGAAAAACCGCGCACATTTACAAACTCACGCACACACACACACACTTGCTTTAAGTTAAATACATATTTACACACATAAATGTGATGATTCAAAATCAACGCATTCATTATTTATAACAAAAAACAAGCTTGACATGGAAACATGAAGAACGCAAATGCAAACATATACGCAGACACTTAAACTTGTATTCATGTGAGCACCTGCGACGCATGCTGTCTGTGCGTAGGCTTTGGAATTGTGTTTGGTTAAAAAATAAAAATGAAAATAAAAATGACGGAAACCTTCACGCCTACCTACCTACCTACCACGCATGCCAAACCTTGAGTGTCTTTAATTTTTTTAACTAGATTCCATTTACAACGCATTTTGGTTGATTTAAGTGTGCTGCGTGTTAGAAAAATAACAACAAATTGCATGACTGACTGCCAGTCAGTTCAACTGTCACTACGTCGTGTCATATTTACTCAAAAATTCTACTTTAAAGAAAATTGCAGAGCATGAGCTATAAATTTAATTCACTGAAGAAATCCGATTTTATGACTACATAATTGAAATACGCTTGAGCATATGAAATATTTATACAAACAGTCTACGATGCTCACCGAAAAAAAAAAAAAAAAATATTACGCATACGACGTGCTGTGCATGGGTTTGCCAAATTTAATGTTCCTTTTAAAACTGTTAAAAAAAATAAAGTCACGCATCACTACAACAACAGCAAGTTGGTTGTCCGTCTGTCGGTCGGTCGGACTGCCTGTCTGTCTGACTTATATAACACGTATAGCTGTCAGCTTTTTATTAAGATACAATTGTATCTGTAACACAAAAAAAAAAAAAAATGTAAGGAAGAAAGAATCTTCAATGTAAATGACAACGCTCAGCAACGCGCTCAATGAATGCTGTTATTTATATGCACCAAGATCCGCAAGGATTTTCATGGAATTTTTTTTCAATTTGTGCTGTGATTCTCACATTGGCGCGGTATGCCACCAACCAGACAGCAGGACAGACCACCTGCCCGGTGCACGGTCTGTGGCTGGGACTGTGGTAAATGAAAAAAGACAGTTAACCAGAGATAGTCAGTTGAGTCGAATTACTTATACACTCTACAAAAAGTTTATATATATAAAAACTGTTGTGCGAGTTTAATATCCTTTTAGATTAATGACACGTACACACGTTGCCATATTTTCGACAAGCATCTGAGTTTTAAACGATTTCCTTTGAATTAGCTTTTATTAGGCCCTGTACCGAAGGTACAAGAGCCTATTGGTTTTGTGCAAATGTATGTAACAGGAAGAACTAATTGTCGGAGACCCCCTAAAGTTACCCCCATTATGGTCAGGAGTGATAGAGGAGTCGATATAGCCATGTCCGTCTGTCCGTCCGTCCGTCCGTCCGTCCGTATGAACTAAAGGATCTCGGAAACGGTAATAGATAGAGACTTCGTGTTTTTTTGTATTCGACTAGGACTGCTCCGGAATTTCACAAGTTTATTTTAAAATTTTACTGAACTGGTACAGGGCCTCTTACAGTCGGTTACGCCCGACTGAAATTTCCTTACTTGTTTTAAGTTGAAATTTTTAAAAACTTGACACTTTCAATTCAATATCATAAATGTTGCAGCTATGTACGACCGTTTCAAACGGCTCGAAGTCTGGTTCTGTCTCCAATTATACAGGCAGGTTGAGTAGATATGTACTAAAAAAATAAATTTTGAGCCAAGTAGAGGAATTAATAAAATATATCAAACAAATTTTAAGACATGTTCCATGAATATGTTTGTGAATATGAGGCAACTTAAAAAAATTTCAAAATATATTAACAACAGTTCAGCACAGTTTTATTCTGTGAGTTTAGTTTTTATAAGTCTTCGCTACTTAGAGAAACTCTTTCTCAGCAAACATACTAAGGTATAGACGGACGGACGAATAGATAGACGGACGTATATAGTTAAATCGACTTGAATATATGATCGCATAACAAATGGCAAGACATGTCCGTCTGTCTGGCTGTCCATAAAAAAAATCTAGTTCTTGGAGACTATAATAGACAAAGTTTTTAAATTTGTATAGTTATAATCCCCATTCATTCTTCAGTTAACTTGTATTCAATGAAATGGCTTCCCCCTGTCTTAGGAGCAGTTGCGACTTACCATGCAAACATAATTCTTATTCTGAGTTTTTGTATGTAAAAGTTAAATTAATATTAAATAATTTAACTAGAAATACCAGATTTAGCCAACTTTACGTCAATTCTTTTAAAAATTTATATTTCGGTGCAGATCGGTCCACTAGAGGGAGTTATTCTTGTTCTTGTTGTTAATTCAGCTATACTAAATGGGGATTTTTATATATCTTATATCAATTCCCATATTTTCTATATAAAATAAAAGTTCAATAGGGGCATCAAGAAGTCGAGCACACTCATTCTTTCTTGTTTTGTAGGAGTCGATAACTTGCAATATAAACTGTTTCTTCTTCATCACATTATTTAACTCCACGCTTCGCAACTTTATTAACGACAAAAAAATTTAAAGGGAAATCCCGAAGCTGTTTGATATTCCTCACTGATTTTACATACAACTTTAGGAACAAGTCGAATTTTATTCGGCCATTCAATACAATTTGTGAATCCGTACCAGACAAATCAATACAAATCAGCTCATTTGCAGTCAGCAGAACTAAAAAAATTGACACAGTAAATGGTTTTTGACATGAATCTAATAAAAGATGTTCCACCACATATGCGAATAGCACCACCATTATCGAGAGTTCTTTATGGTCGCCACATATCAGACTCTGTTTAATCTTACTTCGGCAAACCCATTTGATTTGCTCATATTCATCGTAAGAAACTTTTAATTTAACTATTGGATATTCGAGGCCACTTCTGAATTGATATCATGTTGTGTTATGTCTCAGACAAATTGTTAAAAATGAGAGTTTCCGATGCATTGCTTCACATATGTGATGACGGCTTGCAATATTGTTGAGTTTTCGATCCAAAAGGTCATCCAAAAGGTCATACAAAAAGAGTATATGCAACTCGTCCAAGGCCGGTGTTTGAGGAAGTAGTAACAAACCCCGACGCTACAACTTTTTCTGAAATTTTTCATTCGAGTAAAGTACTATGAACAGCTTTCGCGATGTTTTTTCCGGAAACCAATCAAATTTTAGGAGCACCTACATACTAAGCCATTTCTTTGAGAGCTGCTATATAATCCATATTTGATCTGGCGACTAAACCAGTTCCAGTGACCCACTAAATAATCGTTGGTAGAACAAAAATTAACTAATTCAATTATATTATATTATTTTGCAATATACACTGAAATTCTTCAATAAGGATCTCGGATATGCTTGTGTTTCACATTATAATACTTAACTAAGATAAGTGTGTACGAGGAAGGCAATCATGAATTCCGGTGTACGTGTAATATGTATGTTGTCGCTTAGCTCAGTATTTGTTTCACCAGAATCCGCAGAAATCTCTAATGCCTCTAATGTAGATATTATATAATGCATCACCATTCTGTCTGACACCTAAAAGCAAAAACAGAATTATCGTTATTTTACTTTTGCTTTATAAAGTACTGCTCAAAACCGTATTTTTTCTTATAATTTATTGATCAGCTGCAATTTGGGATTCACTATCATACCAAACTTTAAAGAAAAGAAGGTTTAATTTCCATGGGAAATAAAAATTGTATAATTAGAATTCAAAGCACTACTAATCAATTGAGTCTTTACAATTCTAATATTTTCGCATGATTTAATTTTTGCTCGCCTCTTCTTCGTTTTGTTTTTCCAATCTTGATCTTTCGTCTTTGGATAATAATTTCTGGATAATAGATTCTATATCTATACCAAACATTAAACCAGGTAGTCCTTTTTTTTTTTTTTTTTTTTTTCAAAAATATTCTCTATTGTTCTCATTCCTTATCATAGTGGGAGAAACAGCAGCCGCAATATTAAAAACATCTTCTAACGCTCCAATAAAAATATCAAATTTTTATCCAGTTTGTGGAACTATAGTTCCACAACTTCCCTGTTCAAATGTTTTCACTGATAAAACAAAAGAATCCAATGCTTTCAGCTTTTTCTATGTAAGAGGACATAAACATGATAAATTTTTTTAGAAACTCTTAATATGACATGAAAGACTACTAACAGCATTCGGCAGCCATGGCTCTTCTGTGTGAATATGCAGGAATACTTACGATGAAACACGATTTTATGATGTCTTTTGAAAGAAATAGTGAAGGTAGAATAGGGCGATTATTTTGAGCCGTCTATCCAGGCATCGATTCCAATTGAAAATTTCATTAGAATCAAGTCTATGCCAAACTCGCTGTACACTGCACTGAAGACAATCTTTTCTGCTTCGCATTGTTATTTGAATTCTTTTTACTTAAAAACTATTTTAATATGTGCGCTGCATTGGTCTTATCGCAACGACACCTCCTGTCATTGTCGCCAAACACATTATGGGCGATCGAAAATTTAACGACCTTGGCGATCACAGATAAAAAATGAGAAGCAATTGCAGCGGACGATTCGGAAGAATAAGTAGCTCTGACAAAATGTTTAAATATGTTTAAACATTTGGACTCAGAATCGATTTTACCATCTCCAAATTTGTGTCCTTATCAATTATACGCAAATATGCTTCGAACTTTTGGTTTGTTTTTTTTTTAAAAAAAAAAGGAACTTTTTTAGGCCGGCGCTTATTGACAATAAGTAATATTGCTAGAACTCTTTCATCTATCCGAATAAGATGACCAGCATAGTTCAACCGCTGGAATAAATCTGCGCTGGATTATGCCTTCCTCATCAAATAGCTCATATGTCTTGTGGTTTAAACAGATCTCTAATGAACTGAAAATCTCTATATGAATCTTTCTCTCGAAGACTCCAACATTCTTTCATGTGATTCGATCACGGTTTATGCATCTTTACCTTGTAGCAGCTTCTGCTGATTCCAAATCAGCAGCTGCTAGCAAGAGAAATTCTTCGTTTGATCGCCCAGCTGACGTTTTGTTGTAAATTATTACCATTCCTAACTTGATGAAGTTTCCCACAGCACCGAAGAGAAGATACCAAATATTGTGTCTTGTACACCTTCACCGCTGAACCTTTGAACCAAGACTATTTTTTTAATCGCCGAAGATGCCTTGCTCACTCGCTGGATCATATGAATATCATCTGTGTACGCGAGCCACAACTCTTCATTTTCAAGTATGGATCATCTTAAAGAACACTAGATTCCAATCGTTGAGCATGTATTCATCTGACTATATCCTGGATAAAAATTGGAGAATGCCTATGAACTGCATTAGTTTTGAATAAGTAGGCCGGTAGCTCATCGCAGTCTGCTGTTGAGACCTTCATTTACTGGTGGTTTTGACGTCGCTTCTCTATCGCCAGTATTGTGTGCTTCATTGTCTCCAAATGGGTTAGTAACTTGACTTCTCCATAGGTAGTTCTTGTCCATCAGTAGCCAGATTTCCGTTTGGTCTTGCAAATTCTTCGGTCAGACGCTAGACTTTTTGATGATTAATCGAGCTTCATTTCAACATCTTCAAGCTAAAGCTTTTCACGCTTCTTTTTTGTGTCTTAAAAAATGTCTTCTCCATTTCATTTCAATTGCACATCCGTAAACCAAGGTTCTTAAATAATTTGAGAGAGTCGTCAGAAGCTGCTCGGGGAATATGTGTCCCAAGCATTGTTTGTGAGTTTTTTGGACCAATTGCAAAATAATTGTTTTAGGTCATTTCCAAATGACCTAAAGTCACTATTGTAGACTTCTGCAAACGAGCTCATGCTCCCAAAGTTTAGTTAAAATAAAATGCTTAGCTTCAGACAAAGTGAAGAGCAGACAAACGTGTAAATAAATAGTTAAATGTTTTTATGAATTAAATATTTGTTGCACGGGCAAGTTGCTTTTCTGAACGTATAGTCCTTCTACTTGAAATGCATGTGAAGGATGTTAAAAGTAAGCAAATGGCAAATTGTGAGAATCAAACCAGAAGCATTATAGTTGCAACATTTTACATTTTTTCATAGCTCGTTGCTTCGAGTTATTTTTCAGTACATTGCGTTCAGTAAACCAAGCCAACCCAACCCAACCCAAACCAACACAAACCAACCAACTAACTGACTTTCTGACTCACTGACTGTTTGAGTGGCAACATGCGCAGATGATCTGAGTTCATGGAAAACACTAAACGAATGCCTTCCGACAAACGCTGAAAAGGATTTTAAAGCTTTTCGCAGTAGAAAAAATAAATCAAGCATTTTCTTTTCAACGAAATGCATTTGTGGTGTGCGGCATGCGCTTTATCTGTGCTGTGCTGTGCTGTCCTGTCCGTCTCTATTGCTCACTTATTTATCTGTATACATTTCATTCGCACTTTTGGCATTTAAAGTGGAACAATAGCGCAAATATTGTTGTAGTTCTTATTTGTTTCATTTTCATTGACTACGAAATGTATCTCGTTAACTGAAGTTTATGTTCATCCATCACATCACATTGCATTGCATCGCATTAACTTATCGCAGCTGAGCTGTTGGAAGCGTTTTTGGTTTAATAGTGCGCGCTTCCGCATGCTGATGGCGGCAATTTGACTCAATTTAATGGCTTCCAAGTCGAGCTATTTATGACGATTTCGCGCATTCGCCAATTTTATTGTGCATAGTAAAAAACGTTTACATTGGCTTTGTGCGACATAAAATATTTTCCATTTAAGCTTAGCACAGAATAGAAAAAAATGTGGTAAACAAATTTCGGTTGCGCACTCAAAGCTGCTTTCAGAGTTCAATAAACAAATTCAATTTTCTTATGACTGCAGGAAACAAACAAAACTATTAACCATCCATTTTGTTGTTCAAAACTACTAAAACCGAATTCAAGCGCTTGAATAATGTTGACTCTGGCAGAAACTTTGTTGCCTCGTAGTTAACTTTAAGTTTAGACTTAACGAAAAGGACGAAGCACATTTTTTGTGCCAAAAAAATAAATAAAAAAATAAAATTCGAATGAAGTTTTGTGTGCGCGGTTTTGCATTGCATCCCATGGTTGCAGTCGTGCTAGGCGAGTAAATAAACTTATAGGACAGAAGCATGGCAGAATGTTCTCCAACTTAGGAGAACCGCATGTTTTAAGTAAACCAAAGAAACTGTTTAAACATTCGAAAAGTTTTGCCTTATTCGTTTGGGCAACTTTGTTCAAATGTCAAATAGTGTAAAATTTGCGGTGAATTCTTGCTTGATTATTTCTTGCTTGATTACTCAGACCGAGCGAGACTTGTCGACGTAGACAAGCAAACAAATTAAACTTATAAATAAACAATGGATTTGTAATTGAGCAAATTCGTAGATCAAATAAACTAAAAACTCAGTTCAATTAGATATATGCGAAGTGTGTATACACTATACAATCACAATGTCTAATTGACTAAACTAATAGAAAGTTTAAATAGTTTTAAAGCAGAGATACAATCTATAGTATCTAAAATATGCCTTATATATAATATAGGCTATAAGACATTAAGGAAGTTTATCAGAATTGAGCTTAGAAAAACTACGATTAATTGCTGAGCAAGAAATGTATTCACAACGTCTGAACTGATGCGCATTTTGCTCATCAGAATTGACATCAGAGTTGATTCTCGTGTTCAGAACTTTGTGTTTTTTTTATGCTTAAGATATATCCCAACAATCTCAAGATTTTCTTAGGACCGCCACTAATATATTTTGAGTCCTACTATTAAAATATGCTTTTTATGTTGAAGTGGTAGAATTATGGAAGAATACAACGTACGAATCATAATATACAAGGCATATCTAAACATTGTAAAGAATTTTTTGAAAGCGTTTCATGGTTTTGGCTAATTGAGGAAAACAATCTTATAAAGCGAAAGTAGGTGAGTAAATAAACAGGCTTATTTGGTTTACTGATGCCTTTCACCGTGGCAAGCGGAGTATCAGATATCTCGGCTGTCGCCTGTTAAGCGTTCGCCGCAGTTGTGTTCTCGCCAGACCAACTTCCGGACTGTTCCTGTGGCGCTTCACTCTATTGTTGTACCAGCTAGAGTGGTGTTTTTTTTTGGTCGAAAACCATAGCCAATTTCAGGTCTCTATGGAGCATACTGCTGCGGATGTACCACCCATATCCAGTGATAAGTCTTATGGCCCGGTTTTTCGCCACCTGTATGCGTCTGATCTGACTGTCGCAGGTTAGCCACCAGATCGGCCCATTCCTCCAAATCGGTGCAAGGATTTGGTTGCCATATTTTTTCCAAGTTTTCTGCGCGGGCTGAGTAGCCAATAAGGTATATAGGTATTTGGCCGAGTTAGCCTATTTGACCGGCACCCCCTCTATAAGCACAGCAGGCGGCGTTCTGTGTCGTAGGGTGAAGCAAACTTTGGCTGACTTGCCAATGTTCCATTGTCTCACCCATTGCACGAATGTTGAGGCATATTATTGAACCTCGAATGCATCGAATTCAAAGGACGACCTGTATGGAAACGTATCATTAATTTTGATTAGTAGGCCAGTATGCCAAACATGGTCGAATGCCTCCCTAATATCCAAGAAGGTGGCATTTCAATACTCATTCCTGTCAAATGCTACCAATATTTGCTCGACAGACCGATGTAGCCAGCTCAGAATTCAAACTGGTGCTCAGGAATAGTTCTCCAAAAATCCACAGTCCTAACAATCCTGTCGGCAATCAGTCTTTCAAACAACTTCGGGAGCAAAGGTGAATCTTGCATTGCAACCTCACGATGGCGTTGATTAACAACGTTATGTAGAGGATCGCACGACTAGGCAGTGCCTTTAATGTGGCGTTGCATATGACATCATGACATGGTGCTCTGTTGACGCTCTGATGACCAATTGTTTCTGCTATCTCGCATGATGGGCAAGTCCATTTGGAGAGTTTGGGTTAGCTTCCCATAAGTCTTGTTAATTTGCTTCAGACTGACAAGCTTAAACGGCTGTACAGCAAATGCTTCCGCTTGCTCCAAATCGGTTGTACAACATGAACCGTTGCTATGTGCTGATGACGCATTCTGATACACTCTCTATTCATAGCGCACGTAGGCTTCCAAAGCGAGTGCATCGCGTTCTTATCTGTGACAGTGGTGGCCAACTTGTCCTCGATCATAGTTTTAAGGTCGATGGAATCAACAGGAAAAGAATTGTTTAAATCGTTGCGCAAGAGTCTCCGCTTTCAATTCTTCAGTTGAGAAATTTTTAACTAGTGTAGGTAAAAAACTATAAGAATCTTCTTTATATTTTTTGTTAATAAAAAAAAAAAAAACCGAAAAGAATTTTTATCTCTAGACGAGGGAAGAATATTCTAAGTTTTATTGCGACAGTGCGAGATCTCGTTAATTATAAGACTTAGCCATTTAAATTGAGCAAAGTTGGCTAAATATATTAAACATTTGCCATTTGTGACGGTGGAAATTTCTACGCAAAATAAGAGATTGAATGCTTTTTGCCAGGACTTTGGTAAAGCTGGCTCTAATCGTAGGGATGCTGTAATCTTTATCTTGTTTAGTACTTCCTCATATCATCTTTTACAACAGTACTGTGAACAGAGTTCTAATCAAAGTGTGGAAGCATTTGACTTTTGCATTTTAAATATTGTTTTACAATGTGTTGACATTTACAGGACTAAACTAAATGGTTTGGACTGGAAGGTTTTGATTTAAGTTTACAAAATTTATAACAATGGCTTGAGTGAAAATTCGAGAAAAGAAGTCAAGCGGAGTTCTTTGCCAACGTGTATAAGCAGAAATTCTGGTGTGATCCAATGAATAATTCATAATGAATTCGCAAGGGTTAGTTATTTCTTTTAGCAAAACTTAGCTCGACAGCAGCACCAAGACTGGTCTCAATAGTTGAAGTCACCCCCGAATATAAATTGTTCACTTGCCCTAGTCAGAATATCCTAAACGACATTCTGAAAGATTATACTTGTTCTGATTGTTAGGTATTAGGTAGTTTGTCTGGCTTATTAATGAACGTACAAACAAAAAATTAGGTGGAAGCTTTAAATTTAGTGAAACTGAAGCTGAGTTACGTTGCTATCGAGCTTCAAATATATTTTCGCTGTAAGAAAAAAGAAATAAAGGTGGACAAATTTTCTAAAAAATAAATATTTTTTATAGAATCTGTCATGCCTATTTCTGTCTGTTTCATACATTTGAAAAAACTTAATCTCCTCCATAAAGAACGATCTAAAAAGGGAACAACCGAGTAACCAAAATAAAAATAAAACAGAATTAAACAAAAATGAAAGAACGAACTTTTCTCTAGATTTAAATAGTTTTAGGTGCACCTGTGTATAGTTTCAAATATTTATACTCATATTAAATAGTTGCTGCCGAATAATTTGTATAGCTAAGGTGTCACATTAACTGCTTTGAATTAAATTAAAGCACATTGAATTTCAATGTTTTTTTTTTTAAATGTTGGCATAGTGGTTTCGTCACAAGGTGTTTTTTATAAAGATTTGTTTAAGAACATATACTAATAAGCAGCGTCGATCAATAAATAAATTATTCGAGTCTTCAAACTCTCATTACATCCAAAGACTAAAGATTGCTTTTCGCAGTGCTTTCTTTTATATAAGAACAATTGCGAGTATCTAAATCTTTCCTCTACCATAAACAGTATAGCGTATTATAAATTCGTAGTACTTTTAGATTATTTGCACTGCTAATACATGTAAGTACATACAAGTCTGTGTACGAAGAATATAAAATTTATATTACGCATACGCAGCATTGAACTTTGAAATGTTTTGACAGCAAATTGTCTTCAATTTATTCTTGCATTTGTACGATTCTTCTACTTTCTGTCGACAAAGTATCAACACAATTTGCTGCTTACTACACCTCATGTGTCAAATTGTTCATAAAAATACACAAAACGAAAACAAAAAAAAAAAATAAATAAATATGAAATTTTAATTCAGACATTGCGGAAAATTCCCAAAATCGTTCGTATTGTATCTTTTTATACACTTTTGTGCAGCACTTCATTATCTGACAACAATTCTTTATGGCAGCGGCCGAGCGCTTCTAAGCCTGATTAATGCGCACAAATCAAATTTATAATTAAATTATATATTGCGACTTATTTTGTCAACGTTGTCAACCGCAAAAACCAAAATGAAAACAAGACAAAAACCAAGTTAAACAAAATGAACAGCTGTGAATTCGAAGGTGCTCACCGCGTATGAAAATTAGCGCTCTCGGATTTTAGGCTTTTTAGCTTCACCGAGTAACTGAGTGACTTGATTACAAAGTTTTTATGCCCTGCATCCACAGCGCCTGTGGGTATAGCGCTGTCGAGCGCAAGACTACAGCGTGCTTGAAAGCTATTAAAAGTGATTGTCTTAATTTTGATTGTTCATATTTAATAACTGTTGGAGTTACCTTGGCAAAATTCATTCAAATGTCACAAAATAATATTTAAATGTTTATTTTCTAACAGCGATAAGCAACAGAAAATCGATGGGCATATCAGTGTCAGTATGAAACTTAGCTGCTTTAAGCTTGTTTAATACATTTTGTTTGCATCTGTTCATTTTGCCAAGGTAACTCCAACAGTTATTAAATATGAACAATCAAAATTAAGACAATCACTTTTAATAGCTTTCAAGCACGCTGTAGTCTTGCGCTCGACAGCGCTATACCCACAGGCGCTGTGGATGCAGGGCATAAAAACTTTGTAATCAAGTCACTCAGTTACTCGGTGAAGCTAAAAAGCCTAAAATCCGAGAGCGCCTAATTTTCATACGCGGTGCGCCGCCTTCGATTCACAGCTGTTCATTTTGTTTAACTTGGTTTTTGTCTTGTTTTCATTTTGGTTTTTGCGGTTGACAACGTTGACAAAATAAGTCGCAATATATAATTTAATTATAAATTTGATTTGTGCGCATTAAATACGGCTTAGAAGCGCTCAGCACTGCCATAAAGAATTGTTGTCAGATAATGAAGTGCTGCACAAAAGTGTATAAAAAGATACAATACGAACGATTTTGGGAATTTTCCGCAATGTCTGAATTAAAATTTCATATTTCTTTATTTTTTGTTTTGTTTTCGCTTTGTGTATTTTTATGAACAATTTGACACATGAGGTGTAGTAAGCAGCAAATTGTGTAGATACTTTGTCGACAGAATCGTACAAATGAAAGAATAAATTGAAGACAATTTGCTGTCAAAACATTTCAAAGTTCAATGCTGCGTATGCGTAATATAAATTTTATATTCTTCGTACACAGACTTGTATGTACTTACATGTATTAGCAGTGCAAATAATCTAAAAGTACTACGAATTTATAATACGCTATACTGTTTATGGTAGAGGAAAGATTTAGATACTCGCAATTGTTCTTATATAAAAGAAAGCACTGCGAAAAGCAATCTTTAGTCTTTGGATGTAATGAGAGTTTGAAGACTCGAATAATTTATTTATTGATCGACGCTGCTTATTAGTATATGTTCTTAAACAAATCTTTATAAAAAACACCTTGTGACGAAACCACTATGCCAACATTTAAAAAAAAAAACATTGAAATTCAATGTGCTTTAATTTAATTCAAAGCAGTTAATGTGACACCTTAGCTATACAAATTATTGGGCATCAACTATTTAATATGAGTATAAATATTTGAAACTATACACAGGTGCACCTAAAACTATTTAAATCTAGAGAAAAGTTCGTTCTTTCATTTTTGTTTAATTCTGTTTTATTTTTATTTTGGTTACTCGGTTGTTCCTTTTTTAGATCGTTCTTTATGGAGTAGATTAAGTTTTTTCAAATGTATGAAACAGACAGAAATAGGCATGACAGATTCTATAAAAAATATTTATTTTTTAGAAAATTTGTCCACCTTTATTTCTTTTTTCTTACAGCGAAAATATATTTGAAGCTCGATAGCAACGTAACTCAGCTTCGGTTTCACTAAATTTAAAGCTTCCACCTAATTTTTTGTTTGTACGTTCATTAATAAGCCAGACAAACTACCTAATACCTAACAATCAGAACAAGTATAATCTTTCAGAATGTCGTTTAAATCGTTTAGGTTTAGGATATTCTGACTAGGGCAAGTGAACAATTTATATTCGGGGGTGACTTCAACTATTGAGACCAGTCTTGGTGCTGCTGTCGAGCTAAGTTTTGCTAAAAGAAATAACTAACCCTTGCGAATTCATTATGAATTATTCATTGGATCACACCAGAATTTCTGCTTATACACGTTGGCAAAGAACTCCGCTTGACTTCTTTTCTCGAATTTTCACTCAAGCCATTGTTATAAATTTTGTAAACTTAAATCAAAACCTTCCAGTCCAAACCATTTAGTTTAGTCCTGTAAATGTCAACACATTGTAAAACAATATTTAAAATGCAAAAGTCAAATGCTTCCACACTTTGATTAGAACTCTGTTCACAGTACTGTTGTAAAAGATGATATGAGGAAGTACTAAACAAGATAAAGATTACAGCATCCCTACGATTAGAGCCAGCTTTACCAAAGTCCTGGCAAAAAGCATTCAATCTCTTATTTTGCGTAGAAATTTCCACCGTCACAAATGGCAAATGTTTAATATATTTAGCCAACTTTGCTCAATTTAAATGGCTAAGTCTTATAATTAACGAGATCTCGCACTGTCGCAATAAAACTTAGAATATTCTTCCCTCGTCTAGAGATAAAAATTCTTTTCGGTTTTTTTTTTTTTTATTAACAAAAAATATAAAGAAGATTCTTATAGTTTTTTACCTACACTAGTTAAAAATTTCTCAACTGAAGAATTGAAAGCGGAGACTCTTGCGCAACGATTTAAACAATTCTTTTCCTGTTGATTCCATCGACCTTAAAACTATGATCGAGGACAAGTTGGCCACCACTGTCACAGATAAGGACGCGATGCACTCGCTTTGGAAGCCTACGTGCGCTATGAATAGAGAGTGTATCAGAATGCGTCATCAGCACATAGCAACGGTTCATGTTGTACGACCGATTTGGAGCAAGCGGAAGCATTTGCTGTACAGCCGTTTAAGCTTGTCAGTCTGAAGCAAATTAACAAGACTTATGGGAAGCTAACCCAAACTCTCCAAATGGACTTGCCCATCATGCGAGATAGCAGAAACAATTGGTCATCAGAGCGTCAACAGAGCACCATGTCATGATGTCATATGCAACGCCACATTAAAGGCACTGCCTAGTCGTGCGATCCTCTACATAACGTTGTTAATCAACGCCATCGTGAGGTTGCAATGCAAGATTCACCTTTGCTCCCGAAGTTGTTTGAAAGACTGATTGCCGACAGGATTGTTAGGACTGTGGATTTTTGGAGAACTATTCCTGAGCACCAGTTTGAATTCTGAGCTGGCTACATCGGTCTGTCGAGCAAATATTGGTAGCATTTGACAGGAATGAGTATTGAAATGCCACCTTCTTGGATATTAGGGAGGCATTCGACCATGTTTGGCATACTGGCCTACTAATCAAAATTAATGATACGTTTCCATACAGGTCGTCCTTTGAATTCGATGCATTCGAGGTTCAATAATATGCCTCAACATTCGTGCAATGGGTGAGACACTGGAACAGCCAAAGTTTGCTTCACCCTACGATGCAGAACGCCGCCTGCTGTGCTTATAGAGGGGGTGCCGGTCAAACAGGCTAACTCGGCCAAACAGGCTAGTCGTACTGTCATACTGGCACACACGGGCTAACCTTCGCTAAGCAAGTAACTTTGATAAGACAAGCATACGAGCTGCGGTAGCCAAGCATTATTGGCTACTCAGCCCGCGCAGCAAACTACCACTTGGAATTAAAATGGCAACCAAATCCTTGCACCGATTTGGAGGAATGGGTGCCAAATCTGGGGGCTAACCTGCGACAGTCAGATCAGACGCATACAGGTGGCGAAAAACCGGGCCATAAGACTTATCACTGGATATGGGTGGTACATCCGCAGCAGTATGCTCCATAGAGACCTGAAATTGGCTATGGTTTTCGACCAAAAAAAAACACCACTCTAGCTGGTACAACAATAGAGTGAAGCGCCACAGGAACAGTCCGGAAGTTGGTCTGGCGAGAACACAACTGCGGCGAACGCTTAACAGGCGACAGCCGAGATATCTGATACTCCGCTTGCCCACGGTGAAAGGCATCAGTAAACCAAATAAGCCTGTTTATTTACTCACCTACTTTCGCTTTATAAGATTGTTTTCCTCAATTAGCCAAAACCATGAAACGCTTTCAAAAAATTCTTTACAATGTTTAGATATGCCTTGTATATTATGATTCGTACGTTGTATTCTTCCATAATTCTACCACTTCAACATAAAAAGCATATTTTAATAGTAGGACTCAAATTATTGACTTGATGTATAGTACTCTTCTATTTCGATGTGGCAGAATGAATTCATAAAAATTATTCTTTCTATCAGTTTTAAACGTTTGTACTTCAAGTCAAGGTTGTCGATAGTTTGGAACAGTTGTTTCTGAATGGCGCTAATTAGCCTTATTTAATTACGAAATTTAATCTTTCCAATTTTTTACTATATTCAAATAGTAGCTTTTTATTTGAATTAACATTTCAGATAGAAGGATTACTTAAACAATTAGCAAAATATATTAGTGGCGGTCCTAAGAAAATCTTGAGATTGTCGGGATATATCTTAAGCATAAAAAAAACACAAAGTTCTGAACACGAGAATCAACTCTGATATCAATTCTGATGAGCAAAATGCGCATCAGTTCAGACGTTGTGAATACATTTCTTGCTCAGCAATTAATCTTAGTTTTTCTAAGCTCAATTCTGATAAACTTCCTTAATGTCTTATAGCCTAAGATTTTTTTAAACAGCAGTTATTTCCTAACATTTCAAAATCCCTATTTATTATTGCATATATAATTATATAAGGCATATTTTAGATACTATAGATTGTATCTCTGCTTTAAAACTATTTAAACTTTCTATTAGTTTAGTCAATTAGACATTGTGATTGTATAGTGTATACACACTTCGCATATATCTAATTGAACTGACTTTTTAGTTTATTTGATTTACGAATTTGCTCAATTACAAATCCATTGTTTATTTATAAGTTTAATTTGTTTGCTTGTCTACGTCGACAAGTCTCGCTCGGTCTGAGTAATCAAGCAAGAAATAATCAAGCAAGAAATTCACCGCAAATTTTACACTATTTGACATTTGAACAAAGTTGCCCAAACGAATAAGGCAAAACTTTTCGAATGTTTTAACAGTTTCTTTGGTTTACTTAAAACATGCGGTTCTCCTAAGTTGGAGAACATTCTGCCATGCTTCTGTCCTATAAGTTTATTTACTCGCCTAGCACGACTGCAACCATGGGATGCAATGCAAAACCGCGCACACAAAACTTTATTCGAATTTTATTTATTTATTTATTTTTTGGCACAAAAAATGTGCTTCGTCCTTTTCGTTAAGTCTAAACTGCAAAGTTAACTACGAGGCAACAAAGTTTCTGCCAGAGTCAACATTATTCAAGCGCTTGAATACGGTTTTAGTAGTTTTGAACAACAAAATGGATGGTTAATAGTTTTGTTTGTTTCCTGCAGTCATAAGAAAATTGAATTTGTTTATTGAACTCTGAAAGCAGCTTTGAGTGCGCAACCGAAATTTGTTTACCACATTTTTTTCTATTCTGTGCTAAGCTTAAATGGAAAATATTTTATGTCGCACAAAGCCAATGTAAACGTTTTTTACTATGCACAATAAAATTGGCGAATGCGCGAAATCGTCATAAATAGCTCGACTTGGAAGCCATTAAATTGAGTCAAATTGCCGCCATCAGCATGCGGAAGCGCGCACTATTAAACCAAAAACGCTTCCAACAGCTCAGCTGCGATAAGTTAATGCGATGCAATGCAATGTGATGTGATGGATGAACATAAACTTCAGTTAACGAGATACATTTCGTAGTCAATGAAAATGAAACAAATAAGAACTACAACAATATTTGCGCTATTGTTCCACTTTAAATGCCAAAAGTGCGAATGAAATGTATACAGATAAATAAGTGAGCAATAGAGACGGACAGGACAGCACAGCACAGCACAGATAAAACGCATGCCGCACACCACAAATGCATTTCGTTGAAAAGAAAATGCTTGATTTATTTTTTCTACTGCGAAAAGCTTTAAAATCCTTTTCAGCGTTTGTCGGAAGGCATTCGTTTAGTGTTTTCCATGAACTCAGATCATCTGCGCATGTTGCCACTCAAACAGTCAGTGAGTCAGAAAGTCAGTTAGTTGGTTGGTTTGTGTTGGTTTGGGTTGGGTTGGGTTGGCTTGGTTTACTGAACGCAATGTACTGAAAAATAACTCGAAGCAACGAGCTATGAAAAAATGTAAAATGTTGCAACTATAATGCTTCTGGTTTGATTCTCACAATTTGCCATTTGCTTACTTTTAACATCCTTCACATGCATTTCAAGTAGAAGGACTATACGTTCAGAAAAGCAACTTGCCCGTGCAACAAATATTTAATTCATAAAAACATTTAACTATTTATTTACACGTTTGTCTGCTCTTCACTTTGTCTGAAGCTAAGCATTTTATTTTAACTAAACTTTGGGAGCATGAGCTCGTTTGCAGAAGTCTACAATAGTGACTTTAGGTCATTTGGAAATGACCTAAAACAATTATTTTGCAATTGGTCCAAAAAACTCACAAACAATGCTTGGGACACATATTCCCCGAGCAGCTTCTGACGACTCTCTCAAATGATTTAAGAACCTTGGTTTACGGATGTGCAATTGAAATGAAATGGAGAAGACATTTTTTAAGACACAAAAAAGAAGCGTGAAAAGCTTTAGCTTGAATATGTTGAAATGAAGCTCGATTATTCATCAAAAAGTCTAGCGTCTGACCGAAGAATTTGCAAGACGAAACGGAAATCTGGCTACTGATGTACAAGAACTACCCATGGAGAAGTCAAGTCACTAACCCATTTGGAAGCAATGAAGCACACAATACTGGCGATAGAGAAGCGACGTCAAAACCACCAGTAAATGAAGGTCTCAACAGCAGACTGTGATGAGCTAGGTCAGAGGAATTCTCCAATTTTTATCCAGGATATAGTCAGATGAATACATGCTCAACGATTGGAATCAAAGTGTTCTTTTTTCTATGTTTAAGAAAGGACACCTATCTGTTTCCAAAAACTATCGTGAAATAAGTCTCCTTGCAATATGATACAAAATTCTGTTCAAACGGCAGCCCTTTACTGATGCCCTGATTGAATATGTCGCTAATGTCAGTGTCTCGTCAGATCAACTAGATCACTGCAACAATTAATGGAGAAGATCCTTGAGTTAAATAAAATCAAACACCACCTGTTAGTCGATTGTAAAGCCGCTTTTGAAGCGCCTATTCGAAGGAAGGCAACGATTCGTCGTCTTTGCATGATGATGCCAAGGTAAGAAAGACAGATTGACGCGCTATGATTAAATTTTTTTTTTATCTCTTGATGGAGTAAATGTCCATACATACGGAATATAAGATGATCCATACTTGAAAATGAAGAGTTGTGGCTCGCGTACACGGATGATATTCATATGATCCGGCAAATGAGCAAGGCATCTTCGGCGAATAAAAAAATAGTCTTGGTTCAAAGGTCCAGCGGTGAAGGTGTACAGGACACAATATTTGGTATCTTCTCTTCGGTGCTGTGGGAAACTTTGAGAAGCTAGAAATGGAAATAATTTACAAAACGTCAATCAAAGAATTTCGCTTGCTAGCAGCTGCTAATTTGGAATCAGCAGAAGCTGCTATAAGGTAAAGATGCATAAACCGTGATCGAATCACATGAAAGAGCGTTGGAGTCTTCGAGAGAAAGATTCATATAGAGATTTTCAGTTTAAACCACAAAATCTCTATTTGATGAGGAAGGCATAATCCAGCGCAGATTTATTCCAGCGGTTGAACTATGCTGGTCATCTTATTCGGATAGATGAAAGAGTTCTAGCAATATTGCTTATTGTCAATAAGCGCCGGCATAAAAAAAACAAACCAAAAGTTCGAAGCACATTTGCGTATAATTGATAAGGACACAAATTTAGAGATGGTAAAATCGATTCTGAGTCCAAATGTTTAAACATATTTAAACATTTTGTCAGTGCTACTTATTCTTCCGAACCATCCGCTGCAATTGCTTCTCATTTTTTATCTGTGATCGCCAAGGTCGTTAAATTTTCGATCGCCCATAATGTGTTTGGCGACAATGACAGGAGGTGTCGTTGCGATAAGACCAATGCAGCGCACATATTAAAATAGTTTTTAAGTAAAAAGAATTCAAATAACAATGCGAAGCAGAAAAGATTGTCTTCAGTGCAGTGTACAGCGAGTTTGGCATAGACTTGATTCTAATGAAATTTTCAATTGGAATCGATGCCTGGATAGACGGCTCAAAACAATCGCCCTATTCTACCTTCACTATTTCTTTCAAAAGACATCATAAAATCGTGTTTCATCGTAAGTATTCCTGCATATTCACACAGAAGAGCCATGGCTGCCGAATGCTGTTAGTAGTCTTTCATGTCATATTAAGAGTTTCTAAAAAAATTTATCATGTTGATGTCCTCTTACATAGAAAAAGCTGAAAGCATTGGATTCTTTTGTTTTATCAGTGAAAACATTTGAACAGGGAAGTTGTGGAACTATAGTTCCACAAACTGGATAAAAATTTGATATTTTTATTGGAGCGTTAGAAGATGTTTTTAATATTGCGGCTGCTGTTTCTCCCACTATGATAAGGAATGAGAACAATAGAGTATTTTTGAAAAAAAAAAAACAAAAAGGACAACCTGGTTTAATGTTGGGTATAGATATAGAATTTATTATCCAGAAATTATTATCCAAAGACAAAAGATCAAGATTGGGAAAACAAAACGAAGAAGAGGCGAGCAAAAATTAAATCATGCGAAAATATTAGACTCAATTGATTAATAGTGCTTTGAATTCTAATTATACAATTTTTATTTCCCATGGAAATTAAACCTTCTTTTCTTTAAAGTTTGGTATGATAGTGAATCCCAAATTGAAGCTGATCAATAAATTATAAGAAAAAATACGGTTTAGAGCAGTACTTTATAAAGCAAAAGTAAAATAACGATAATTCTGTTTTTGCTTTTAGGTGTCAGACAGAATGGTGATTTATTTAATGGCTACCTTACAGGCTTTAGATATTTCTGCGGATTCTGGTGAAAATATTTGGCACTATCAAATTGGTTAAACATAATCGGAGCTTAGCGACAACGTACATATTACACGTACACCGGAATTCATGATTGCCTTCCTCGTACACACTTATCTTAGTGAAGTATTATAATTTGAAACACAAGCATATCCGAGATCCTTATTGAAGAATTTCAGTATAAATGTAAATTGCAAAATATATAATTGAACTAGTTAATTTTTGTTCTACCAACGATTATTTAGTGGGTCACTGGAACTGGTTTAGTCGCCAGATCAAATATGGATTATATAGCAGCTCTCAAAGAAATGGCTTAGTATGTAGGTGCTCCTAAAATTTGATTGGTTTCCGGAAAAAACATCGCGAAAGCTGTTCATAGTACTTTACTCGAATGAAAAATTTCAGAAAAAGTTGTAGCGTCGGGGTTTGTTACTACTTCCTCAAACACCGGCCTTGGACGAGTTGCATATACTCTTTTTGTATGACCTTTTGGATGACCTTTTGGATCGAAAACTCAACAATATTGCAAGCCGTCATCACATATGTGAAGCAATGCATCGGAAACTCTCATTTTTAACAATTTGTCTGAGACATAACACAACATGATATCAATTCAGAAGTGGCCTCGAATATCCAATAGTTAAATTAAAAGTTTCTTACGATGAATATGAGCAAATCAAATGGGTTTGCCGAAGTAAGATTAAACAGAGTCTGATATGTGGCGACCATAAAGAACTCTCGATAATGGTGGTGCTATTCGCATATGTGGTGGAACATCTTTTATTAGATTCATGTCAAAAACCATTTACTGTGTCAATTTTTTTAGTTCTGCTGACTGCAAATGAGCTGATTTGTATTGATTTGTCTGGTACGGATTCACAAATTGTATTGAATGGCCGAATAAAATTCGACTTGTTCCTAAAGTTGTATGTAAGATCAGTGAGGAATATCAAACAGCTTCGGGATTTCCCTTTAAATTTATTTGTCGTTAATAAAGTTGCGAAGCGTGGAGTTAAATTTATGAAAGATTATAATCGCATTTCAATAATGTGATGAAGAAGAAACAGTTTATATTGCAAGTTATCGACTCCTACAAAACAAGAAAGAATGAGTGTGCTCGACTTCTTGATGCCCCTATTGAACTTTTATTTTATATAGAAAATATGGGAATTGATATAAGATATATAAAAATCCTCAATTAACAACAAGAACATACTTTTTTACATACAAAAATGCTTAAAGGTGGAACAGATATATATGGGGTCTACTCCTTCTAGTGGACCGATCTGCACCGAAATATAAATTTTTAAAAGAATTGACGTAAAGTTGGCTAAATCTGGTATTTCTAGTTAAATTATTTAATATTAATTTAACTTTTACATACAAAAACTCAGAATAAGAATTATGTTTGCATGGTAAGTCGCAACTGCTCCTAAGACAGGGGGAAGCCATTTCATTGAATACAAGTTAACTGAAGAATGAATGGGGGATTATAACTATACAAATTTAAAAACTTTGTCTATTATAGTCTCCAAGAACTAGATTTTTTTACGGACAGCCAGACAGACGGACATGTCTTGCCATTTGTTATGCGATCATATATTCAAGTCGATTTAACTATATACGTCCGTCTATCTATTCGTCCGTCCGTCTATACCTTAGTATGTTTGCTGAGAAAGAGTTTCTCTAAGTAGCGAAGACTTATAAAAACTAAACTCACAGAATAAAACTGTGCTGAACTGTTGTTAATATATTTTGAAATTTTTTTAAGTTGCCTCATATTCACAAAGTTGTAAAAAATAAAACATATTCATGGAACATGTCTTAAAATTTGTTTGATATATTCTATTAATTCCTCTACTTGGCTCAAAATTTATTTTTTTGGTACATATCTACTCAACCTGCCTGTATAATTGGAGACAGAACCAGACTTCGAGCCGTTTGAAACGGTCGTACATAGCTGCAACATTTATGATATTGAATTGAAAGTGTCAAGTTTTTACAAATTTCAACTTAAAACAAGTAAGGAAATTTCAGTCGGGCGTAACCGACTGTACGAGGCCCTGTACCAGTTCAGTAAAATTTTAAAATAAACTTGTGAAATTTGGAGCAGTCCTAGTCGAATACAAAAAAACACGAAGTCTCTATCTATTACCGTTTCCGAGATCCTTTCGTTCATACGGACGGACGGACGGACGGACAGACGGACATGGCTATATCGACTCCTCTATCACTCCTGACCATAATGGGGGTAACTTTGGGGGGTCTCCGACAATTAGTTCTTCCTGTTACATACATTTGCACAAAACCAATAGGCTCTTGTACCTTCGGTACAGGGCCTAATTAAAGCTAATTCAAAGGAAATCGTTTAAAACTCAGATGCTTGTCGAAAATATGGCAACGTGTGTACGTGTCATTAATCTAAAAGGATATTAAACTCGCACAACAGTTTTTATATATATAATATTTTTGTAGAGTGTATAAGTAATTCGACTCAACTGACTATCTCTGGTTAACTGTCTTTTTTCATTTACCACAGTCCCAGCCACAGACCGTGCACCGGGCAGGTGGTCTGTCCTGCTGTCTGGTTGGTGGCATACCGCGCCAATGTGAGAATCACAGCACAAATTGAAAAAAAATTCCATGAAAATCCTTGCGGATCTTGGTGCATATAAATAACAGCATTCATTGAGCGCGTTGCTGAGCGTTGTCATTTACATTGAAGATTCTTTCTTCCTTACATTTTTTTTTTTTTTTTGTGTTACAGATACAATTGTATCTTAATAAAAAGCTGACAGCTATACGTGTTATATAAGTCAGACAGACAGACAGTCCGACCGACAGACGGACAACCAACTTGCTGTTGTTGTAGTGATGCGTGACTTTATTTTTTTTAACAGTTTTAAAAGGAACATTAAATTTGGCAAACTCATGCACAGCACGTCGTATGCGTAATATTTTTTCTATTTTTTTTTTCGGTGAGCATCGTAGACTGTTTGTATAAATATTTCATATGCTCAAGCGTATTTCAATTATGTAGTCATAAAATCAGATTTCTACAGTGAATTAAATTTATAGCTCATGCTCTGCAATTTTCTTTAAAGTAGAATTTTTGAGTAAATATGACACGACGTAGTGACAGTTGAACTGACTGGCAGTCAGTCATGGAACTTGCTGTAATTTTTCTAACACGCAGCACACTTAAATCAACCAAAATGCGTTCTAAATGGAATCGAGTTAAAAAAATTAAAGACACTCAAGGTTTGGCATGCGTGGTAGGTAGGTAGGTAGGCGTGAAGGTTTCCGTCATTTTTATTTTCATTTTTATTTTTTAACCAAACACAATTCCAAAGCCTACGCACAGACAGCATGCGTCGCAGGTGCTCACATGAATACAAGTTTAAGTGTCTGCGTATATGTTTGCATTTGCGTTCTTCATGTTTCCATGTCAAGCTTGTTTTTGTTATAAATAATGAATGCGTTGATTTTGAATCATCACATTTATGTGTGTAAATATGTATTTAACTTAAAGCAAGTGTGTGTGTGTGTGTGCGTGAGTTTGTAAATGTGCGCGGTTTTTCTTTATATATAGATAATAAAAAAGAAACCAGAATAAATGTACAAAAATGAAACACGCACACACACACACACACGCAAGCAAACACAGTTTTAAATTGTAAGCAGCTTGCAGCAAAAGTGTTTTTTAGCGGAATTGCTTATTCTCCATTTTGTTTTTTATTCATTTTTTACATTTCACTCTTTGCTGTTTTAGGCGTACGAGTGTTGCGTATGAATATGTGTGCGTTTATTTACAGGTTTGAATGTCTGCGAATAATGTGCCATAATAAAGCATTGAATTTTTTATTTTTTTGCATATTTTTTAAAAGATTTTATTTTGTTTTTTGTCCCATTTTTTTCACGTACAGATACGAGCACTTAGTCACACCATGACGCATTTTAATGCCCTTCAAACCGTGCATCATTAAAGAGTATTAGTAGTTTGTCAAAAAGTCTGCAACACCTTGAGTAAGTCATCAGCGTACCCAAATATCAGGTATATGAATTCTCAATGTGCACGTTGCGAGGAGTCGAAGATTTGTTTTAAACAAGTCCATGGCGAATGTTTAGTTTAAAAATATGTCATTGCAATGTTTAGGTTTTTTGTTGTGATATGTTACACGGAAGAACAACACATCGAATTCTTTGAACGCAAAGATCGATACTTGAGAATGACTGCACAAGATGAGGATGTATTAAGAAAAAATTTATCTTCTACCAGGGCAAAATTCATCGCATATGATGCTACAGATCATAAAACAAGTAATACATCTATTGGGTGTCACTGAGAATATGTGGTTTATGGGACGACAGCATCGTTGAACATTATTTCTTTGAATATGAGAACGGATGTCCGTTCCGTTCCAAGCCATGTTATCTTTCATTGCATGAAATAGTTTGGCTGAAGAATTAACTCTAAGCAAGTCAAATAACGCGGAGACGATTAACAAATGATAGCAGTCTTCAAATGGAACATTCTACTGGATTTTATCACCAAAACGGCCGCGATCCCATGAACATATTCTGGAATATATTCGGAAAATAATTTTCCATAAATAATACTATTGTATGGATCTTCAAACATAGAAAAATGGTTGGAAGAATGCGTTTCAGTTCAATTTAGAATAATACTTTACATAAATATTTCATTTCACTTCTAGATAAGTTATTAATATGTTAATAGATTTAGAATACATAGTAAGTCTCTCCGCTACAAGGTTTGTATTAGCTTTTTGATGAGATATTTGCAGCGTATTAACATGCCAAACAGGGTTTAAAAATTACCAATTGGAAAATAATTCTAAATAGATACATTTTATTGGCATTGCTGAGTTTCGATTTTCTATTTCTTAATGGATATATAGTTCGTATTTTTTATTAAATGAATTTGTTTTATGGCAACGATGGTTCTCGACCGGCGGCAGTATTGCAATGCCATATTTGTGGATATCAAGCAGGAATTCGATCGAGTTTGGCACACAGGTTTCCTGCAAAAGGTCAAGGACTTTGCTCTATTTTGATCTGACACGGTCCTACTTGCAGGACCGTTCCTTCAGAATCAAAGTAGGAGCAAATCTGTCTTCTCCTCACCCAGCGATCGCAGGAGTTCTAAAAGGAAGCGTCAGCTTATTCAGTTTATATGCAGCAGCCATACCTGTTCAGCTTCAGACAGATCCCTACTCCTCGCCTCATATGCAGATGATGTATGCATGATGGCATCTGCAAAATAACCGTGGCTTTTTGTGCCAACAGGTGGAACGTTCGGAAAATCGTTAACACATGATTCACCCTCTGTCTGCAGCAGACCCGACCTGTGCATATGCACGGCTCGCCCTTAAAACAGCCAGTAAAGGTTATCTACTTGGGCCTCAATCTGGATAGGAGGTTCACTTTTAATGGTCACATTCAAGCCAAAGTGGCGACTTAGAGGAGCAGGATGCGTAGTATGAACTGACTCCTGTGCAACAGAAGTAAGCTCTCCTTCCAGAATAAAGATAATTGCTCCAATCGTTACGGTATGGAAATCTGAAGGCACTGCACACTGACAATGTCGAATCGACTACAGCTGCAGAAATCAGTTTTACTGCCAACTGTTTTAAAGGTTCATGGAATCCCATAAAAAATTTAATTTTATTTCAAGTCATAAAACTTGAAACTGCTCTCAAGTCAATTATTGGGAAAACAATCTTATCGATCTTGTAGTCTTAAGAAAATGTAAAGTACCTGACCACATTAGAAGGCTGAAATTACATTTAATTCTCAAACGGCCAACTGTTTTCCAGACCCCATTTGGGCTGACTGGTTTACATTTGTTAACTCATACAAAATTTGAGTTTGACGGTACAAGCGGTATGACCGGTATGACCGATCCAAAAATAGGAAAAATTGTAGCGAGCGAGAGCGAGGATGATAGGAATTGCGATAGTGACGTAGGACGAAGAATTGATGGACAACGTTGAGTTTCATGAAAGCGACGATGACGATGCGATAAGTGATGATGAGATTACTGATGCAGAGATTACTGATCCAGAGGAACCTGACTGGAATGCTACTTTAAATCTGCTTGGGCCAGGCTTAAGGTATATATCGAAAAATGGCACCACATGGGCTTAAAATCCGTGTTCTCCTTTCTTATTTGTCTCTTATTTCATTTTGTTGTTCGGTAGGAGGCCCAACCAATAGAAATTTGCTGACTCGTCGTGACACAACGTGCCTTATTTTCACTGATGTCATGAAAAATATATTACTGCGTCATAAAAATATAAAGGGGCATGCACTGCAACGATTTGGAGCGCTAAGAACCTAAATAAACCCGTTCAGAAGTTGGTAGAAGTCGATGTTGTTGAGTTTGATTTCTTTTTTGGCCTTGTTGTTTATGGCTGGCGTCTATAAATCGCTTGACCAAATATTAGAAGAGCTTAGGGCACCAGATGCACCACCGATTTATCGCACTTCGCTGAGCCGGAATCGCTTCAAATCCATACGAACTGAACGGCTAGTGACAGACAAAGGTGCGTATAGAGGCCGCGTTTCTTTCGAGCAGTACATTCCATTAAAACCTGCAAAATATAGAATAAAAGTTTGGTGGAACGTCGATACTGCCACTCATTATCCTCTAAGATAATCGAAACATCACCATGGACAAATTTTATACTATATTGGATTTGACTAGACAGTTGACCGAAAATAATAACAAGCAAGATGCGTAAGAAATGCATTGGAGACGTGACAGAAAAGTGAGCGAATCTGTGTTTGCCTTACGCCAAGATGTCGTTTACTGCCCAAAACCAAAAAAAAAAAATTGTCTATGCCTTATCCTCGATGCATTGCAACAACGCGATTGATCAAGAGTCTGGTGAACCAGAAATAATTATGGCATACAATCGTACGAAAGCTGGCTTAGACACAATGGATCAAAAACTTGGCAATTACACGTGCAAGCGAAAAACTCGCCGGTGGCCATTAGCAATGTTTTTCAACATGGTGGATGTGCCGGCATTGGCTGCTGAAACGCATGGGATCAGCAATTTACGTGGCAGTTTTCTTACTGCATTGGCAAACGATTTGACTGCTCTGCACATCAGACCTCGAGCACGTATTAGCCGTATCATGTACGCAATGCGATGTTGGATATGCTGGGCATCAGTAGCCTTCCATCGAGTGTGCCGCCGCCACAATTTCAAGCAAGTCAAGGAACAACGGGAACCAAAGGAAAGTGTTTGTTCTACGCATTGGAGAAAAGACAACTCGTCATCCGCAAGTGTTACTTCCTTTGCAGCAAGAGGGTATGTGAAACACACTGTGTCACGGCCACAAAATGACCTGATTGTCAATAAATTTTGATTTATTTATAATTATTTGCCTAATTACAAAATCATTTTGAATAAAAACTTTATTTTATATTCAAAAAATGAGCGGTCGCATTTGTATACATATTTTCATGCAATATATACGGGTTTACAAATATAAACCAGTTGGCCGTTAAGAGGGTTTCTTTGAATAACAGGTGAAAACTTAGGTAAAAAAAGGCTTCCACACTTTCATCTTCTACAGTTCCATTAAGAATTGAATTTGTAGTGCTATATAGAAATTTAAAAGATATTTGATCAATAAGACCAAGAGTCATAATTTACTACAAATTGTCAAAATATCTCTACATACTGATGCGCCCTTAAAATAAGCCTTCAATTAAAGTACCTAGTTGTCCCAGCAACTATATAAGCAAATTACTCAAAATTAGAAGCACACTTTAAAGACACGGTTGCCATTCGAAACAATTGAGGAGGTTAACAGATCTGTATGGTCCGTTAAAAATTAATCTGGACCCGTTCACGAAATATATGTCTGAAAAATCTCCTCATAGTGCCATTAAATACCTTGTATATATTTTTAATTGCTGCTTGCTAACGGGTTATTTTCCTAAAAATATGTTTAAGAATAATATTCAAACAAATATTCTGTAACATTGGTCACATTAGATATCGAAGCTGCATTTGATACTGTTTTCCATTCAGCTTTGATCGAAAAATCATTTGGTCAACCACATACCTGGTTATAATTTTACATAACCTTTTAACGGATCGTTTATTTTATATTAACTTGGATGGCGTTCAGTCGACAAGTCGACAACTATGCGCTGGAGTCTGTCAGGACCCACACTTTTTAATATATTCACATATGACATTCTCCAACCACCTGTTTGTGCTCTTTCGGTAGTTGGAGATGATGTAACAAGAGTTCATAGCAATATAAAGCAAACCCTGTAAAATACAATAAATAATAGCAGTAATATTTAATAAAATAAAATTTTTTATGTTGGAGAACTTAAATATCTGACTTTATATTCTACACACATAGAATTCGGCGTTAATACGGACCGACAGACAGATGTGCAAAAAGATGAGATCAGAAAATGCACATAGCTATATCGTTTCGATGCTGATTCATAATATATATATACCTCTAGTATGCCTACATATGGCTACAAAGAATAAATATTTTCATGTCACGCTCACTCTAAATTAAAGTTCCGATACAAACTCTCCGTCAATTATCTTAAATAAGATCTCCTAACAAAAAAAAAAGGATGTTTGAAATTTTTATTTATTTGGAGCAGAGTATTCAAATTTCGTTTCACAGTAAATTTATGCTCTCAAATGTATTATCTTCCTTTTTCAACATAAAATACAGATATATCAACTCACTCACACAAACAGTTTTATACAATTTATTTGATTATTTATAAAAGCAAGCACAACTACCTACAACTACATGTGATTCCATTTTTATGAAGAGCAAAAAAGAATTTCATTAAAATGTGGTTCGAATCTCATTTGATCTCGTCTTTGGCTTGCTTGCGTATATTACAATCACAAATTTATGATTTTCTTTTATTTATTTATTTTTTTTTGTATTTTCGGCTTTGAAATGCGAGAAATAAATGTTAATTTTGTAAGCCATGTTTGTGTGTTATGTAAAGCAGTCATAAAAATCGAGCAACAAAAATTGCCTTTGATAAAATGGCATTTGTGTCGCGCATCCGCTTTTTTTCTTTTATTTATTGGTAAAAAAAAAAAAAAAATCCAAAAATAAATAAAACAAAGTCCCACAAATTATGTATTTTTGTGACATTATCATAAAATGAAAAGAGAAATTCAAGCCATGTGCTTCGGTAAATTTTTTAAAATTTAATGATTAAAAAGGTTTTTTCTGATTTATATTTGTGGAACCGTGAAATTAATTTGTACAGCATTAAATATGCAAATTTTCATACTATTAGCATAATGAAAAATTTATTAATTCAGTCTTAGAGTTCAATTTAACCTCCGGTAACCTGATTTCCGGAAGAAACGTGTTTAGAGAGAAATGAAATAATTTGGAAAAATTGCCTTATGTCCCTAATTCTAAAGATATGGTGAGTGCGCTACTAGCTCTTAGTGCAAATGTCATAGGAGCGCGCACAATGTTTCATTTAATCCAATTTGTATAAACTGCTGCTTGCTTTCAAAAGCAGTCTAACACAAAATGAGGATTAATACTTCCTTTACGTATGCTTGAATGTATATGAATACATCCAGAGACAAATCAGAGAATATATTCTTTTTTTTTTATTTTTCGACTAAGAAACATGAGGGACGTTCGATGTTTTATGGTTTCCTTTAAAAAATAAGAAGGATTTTGAAGTAAATATTACTGTAGCTTCGTTGTTATTAGAAAATCGATGAAACGAAAAAGCGACACTTAGAACAGACAAACATATATATAATTAGAATAAACCCTGCAATATTATGAGATAGAAAACATATATACAGTGCTTTCTATTATTTTCTCCTCTGTGAGCGTTGTTTATTAGCTTTGCTCCAAACGATCTACGAGTGTCAGTATGTACTTGTGTTAGTACATATGTCTTCGTCTGCGTAATACGAAGGCTTGGGGAAAGGCATCATAGACAGTGTAGTGTATTAAAAGGTTTGTATGTATAAAAAGTATACATATTCTAGATCAGCATCTAAAGTTAAGATAATATCTGTCTGTGCGTATCCACCAGTCGAATGTATGAAGAACGAATGTTATCTGCTATCTTTACGCAAAAAAAGACGCAAAAAATTCTCAGAGTGACCACCATACTATTAACTATTTTTTCCTTTATATGCACATTTTTCAAGGTCATCCAGTTAAAAAAATATAAGTTTATTGTACCCTGCAGCCCTATAATAAATGAATATAATAAGTTTACGAAAATGATTGTGAAATGCAGAAGTAGACGAGGCATACCCCATAAAGTATATATCTTCTTAAGCAGCATCAAAAGTCGTGTTGATATAAGTATGTCTATCAGTCTATATGTCCGTATTTGATCGAAAAGCGCATTTTGGTATGTCATACTTCATTTCTGACAAAACGTGGACATACACTCGAGGACAAAAGTATTTTGACATTAAAAAATCGCATATTTTGTGTCATTAACTATTATTTATTTATCCAAAAAATAATAAGGAAATACATTTATAAGTATAGTGTATTATGGTCATCAAAACAACCGAATTATTGAATTCTATGTTTAAGTTTAGAAAATAAAAATAAAACTTCATAAATGTTGGAGGACAAAAGTATTTTGACAATACATAACTTGTTAGAAAAAATTTCAAAAACTTTTAAGAATAATAAAAAAATGAATAAAAACAAGTAAGGAAATTACAGTCAGGCGTAACCGACTGTAAGAGGCCCTGTAGCAGTCCAGGTCTCCTAACAAACACATTAAATGTTTCCCGAGCATATGACCAAACCTATGACCACTTCATACTGCACGAATAAATGCCTTATAAAACATTTTTTTATGTATGCAAAGAAAAGGGGGGTCGTTCAACTTCAACTGCTTATAAAATCGTTATTTATTATCCGATTTTGATGAACTTTTCGGATTTTGGCTAAGAAGGACGATATCTCTATACTGGCATACTTACTTTTTTTTGTGCCGAATAAATTTTTACCCTTGGGGGTGATTTTATGGGGAAGGGGGAGGGTCAAGTTTTTAAAATAAACTTGTGAAATTCCGGAGTAGTCCTAGTCGAATGCAAAAAACACGAAGTCTCTATCTATTACCGTTTCCGAGATCCTTTCGTTCATACGGACGTACGGACGGACGGACGGACAGACGGACAGACGGACATGTCTATATCGACTCCTCTATCACTCCTGACCATAATGGGGGTAACTTTGGGGGGTCTCCGACCATTATTTCTACCTGTTACATACATTTGCACAAACCCAATAGGCTCTTGTACCTTCGGTACAGGGCCTAAAAAAGGGAGGAAATCAATAAGAAATATAGTACTGACGAAAAGTTTTTTTCTCCTCCCACTTCTCACTGTACGAATAATAATATGACATACTTTTTTTGTGCCGAAGAAATTTTTAGGCTTGTGGGTTATTTTATAGCGAAGGGGGGAGGTGCAAAATTTCAAAATAAACTTGTAAAATTCCGGAGAAGTCCTAGTCGAATGCAAAAAACACGAAGTCTCTATCTATTACCGATTCCGAGATGCTTTCGTTGATACGGACGGACAGACGGACATGTCTATATCGACTCCTCTATCACTCCTGACCATAATGTGGGTAACTTTGTGTGGTCTCCGACGATTGTTTCTAACTTTTATATACATTTGCACAAAACCAATGGGCTCTTGTACCTTCGGTACAGGGCCTAAAAGAACGGTCAAAATTAAATGAAATAGAAAAAAAGTAATTAAAACTGGCTTCAGATTAGATAAGCTGACTTTACGAATTGCAAAAAGCTACGTTTATCGAACGCGACACAAAAGAGAATTAAAAGAATGCAATGTCAAAATATTTTTGCCCAGCTAAAAATGCATAATATCTTACATAACATTTCCTAACAAAGAAATGGATCTATAAATAGTAGCTCTCTCTTGAAAGTTAAATAGATACCGTAACTTCTGCGAGTAAAAAGAGACACGCGATAGTACATTGCTTCGCGTCTTGTCAAAATACTTTTGTCCACTATTAAAAGTAGAATAAATATGTCCCCTTCCTGGATTTTTATAAGAAAAATGTTTGGTTAAGCCTGAAACAAACAAAAATTGTTAATTCTTTCACTAATCCCATACGATCCAGCTAGGAATATATCCCTTTTTCATGAGAGTACAGAGTATCTCGAAGACAAGCACACTCAACTGCAACTTTGTTTTTTTTTTCTGTTATACAGAATTTTTTCCTTTAAAATGCCAACAATTTGTCGTACCAACTTAGTTTAGATATAAACGAGCAAATGAAACTGACGAGCAACGCAAAGCTCGAAATGATGTTGAACCGAAACGAAATCAATAACGTAGAAATGTGGCATTTAATCCTCATCTAGCTGAGTTGAATTATACCGTGTCAATTGATTACAGTTGACAGCAAATCGTTGCCAATAAACGTTGTGTGTCCATATTGCTAAATGAAGCCCCAGCATCATTTGTTGCAGAAGTTATTCGATATAATAGGTGAGCCAAAGCGCCTATAATTAGTGGCTATGATGTAAGGAAATTGAAAGTGTGCTGGGATGGTGAATGTAATGGGGAGAGAGTAATGTAGATTATCTAAAGTGCAATATCCCTAAGAGGGTGCTGAAAGAGTTATAGAAATGGGGTAAAAACTATATATGGGAGGATAGAGCGTTGTCGGTGAAGACTGTGTTCAAAAAGGATTCTTGGCTTTTTTCAAAATTCAACTCATAGCCGGTCAAAGGTATCTGGAAAATCTGGACAAAATGTAAAGGGTTGCATAGCAGAGCATAAGGCGTCAACTACAATTTGTAGCACGCAATGATAAATTAATTAAATTAGGCTTGAAAATGTCTGAAAATTAAATGTCTGCGATACCTCACCTTTCCCAAAGGAATACAAAAAGTAAGCGTAGCAACGCAAGCCAAAATTTAAAAAAATTTATATATAATTTTTTTATATGGTAAATCAGGTGAAAAAATTAATTGAATATAATTTTTTGACATTTTTTTTAATAATTTTGTAGATTCTTTTCAAGTTTGTAGAGCCTGTCAAAGCTGTATTAGAAAGGGGGTATTGTATTCCGAAGACCGGAACACGCAAGTGCAGCATACTTACTGTTTAAAGCAAACATTTTTTGAATATGCTCCTAATTTCAGTTGTACGTGTTTCAAACTTATAAACAAATTCAAGGGAAGGGTATACAACTTATCTAAATATTAAGTTGTCGAAATTGATTTTTATTTTATTGAAGAAATTAATGTAAGAACTATTTATTGCGGCATTTATTACTGCTGAAGACTTTGGGTGCCAATTTCTTTAAAACATTTAAACCAATTTCTAATATAATGGTTCTCGAAGAAAGGTAGAATTGCTTCTATTCAACAGTTTTCATTTCAAGATGATATCTCTTTGAGTGAAGCGGTTATAGGTAAAAACTATCGAACTGTAATCAAATATTTGGAAATGCAATACCTAGAAAATGGAAATGGAAATTCATGGACAATGCACATAGAACTTCTTTTAAAATCAATTCCAACCCTTAGAAGTTCAATAGAGACCAAAATTGTTAAATTCTTAAACAGTCAAGCGCCAATGAAATCATTTACAAGTCTCTCTCAACTCAAGCAACTCTCCTCCAGGTTAATAAAATAATAAACTCGACAGCCTTCGACAACTCTCGATGGACCTTAAGGTCACCATTTTAGCAGACGGGCGGTCCAGAGGAACAATCATTGAAAATCATTTAGGAAGGACTAAATTGCCTGGACTACAGCAAGCTAAGCAACTTCTGATATCAAATTAAACAAATATAGATGAGAGCCAAGACTGCACACTGGCTTTATTTCGACTAACAACATAAAAAGCTACTCCCCAGAAACTGAATGTAGACTCCGTCTGGAATAGGATGAGACAAGTATACACTTTTAAAGCAAGCTGATTGCAATCATGATTTTCCTCCACATTTTCATCCTTCAATGCTAGTCTAGCTGTCAATCATGTTTATTAAAGTTTCACTGAAACTGAGATTAGTCTTAAGAAATAAATTTTCTAATAAAAAACATTGACGTCACTTTGATTGTTCATCTGCTTCGTTGCATAATATAGAAATATATGTAACAAATTTTACTAAATACTTGCATAGTAAAATGCTTACAAATAAGAATTTTGTAATTAATTTTTATGCAGCTGTGCTTTTATTTTAACTTATTAAGTTTTCCACGAATTTTAGTTGCAAACTAAACAAATGTCCACTGAAAGTGAATACTAAGAAATCTCTTTAGTTCTTTAGAGAGATCACAACACACAAAGTGAGTGAAAATAGTAGACTTGCTGGTTCTTTATTAAAATGTATTTCTGTCTTAAGAAGCTTGACTAACAGTTTACATCACTGCTTTCAAATGCTTACAAAGAAATGTTAATAAACCCACAAAGCCATACAAAGTCGTACATATTTTTGAAAAAGTAATAAAATTTAAAATTAAATAAAATTCTTGCTTCTAAGCCAAAACTGTGCAATAAATAAAATAAAATGAAATAAAATTGTTTCGTTAAATATTTCATACACTTCAAAATAGTTATAAATCTTAATATTGTATGTTATCTACTTTTAATATTGATGCATTTGCTTTGTGCAAGAATCAATATAGTATATGAACTACGTTCGAAATATCCGCAAGCATCGCTTTTGCACTTGCACTTGTACATAAATGCAATATTGCTTCGAATAAAAGATAATCGGGCTGCCGAGCATGCAAAACCACAAAATGCAATTTTGAACAATTTTTCACTCCATATAATTTTATGTATGCAAACAGTTTCAGAACGTGGAATAAAAGCATCCTCAGCAGCGTTCAACAATGAATATGATGCACTCATGGGTCGTAAACTTTTACAATATGCAGCCAATTTGTGCGCACAGCTTTGACAATAAACAAAAAAAAAAACAAAAAAAAGGATACAATATCTCTGCTTTGGTTTTTTAATAATAACTGATTATGCAGATTAAGCAATTTTTGTTTTAAGCGTCATAATTGCATGCTGCTGTGCATAATTTCCGCTTCTTAAGATTTCCTTATTCGCGTTTGCTACAACACAATTTCTGAGACAAACCTGAAACTTACCTTATTGCGTTTATGCGAGTTGTTGCGTTGTGCCGCTGTCTCGAGAGCTCATCTGCAACGAAAAAGATAAGTTGTAATTAAAGAAAATTGCTCATTATAATCATGTGCACACATACAACAGCATTCGCATGTGCACACGCATGTAGGAAAATGCTCATAGCTGACAGACAGCCATAAAAAATATGCATAGAAGAGTGTGATAACGTAGAACGCATGAAAACTTTACACAAGAACTTTACAGACACAAAAATGTCTTCCATTTTTTCTCATGAATCTAAAATGAAGAGGTGCGTTGCCAAGTACAGGGTGCTGCAGTTCTGTGAAATTATTAGTAAACATAAAAGAAAATCTAAAACCCTCTTTAGCAGGAATTTTATTTTCTACAGAAATGAAGACTTTAGCTAATATCAAGAAATAATGTTGAAGCGCTGAGAGAATACAACTGAGATAGACAACTTTCTGGAGCAAGAAGAAGAGAATCAGAAAATTTTAAGTAAAAGGAATAATATGCAGTTGAGCACTGAAGGAGCCCAGCAAATTGCATACAACTCTTAAAACCCGATTAAAGGTTGCTGAAATGCAGTCATATATACCACTTCCGGCTACTCAAAGCTATGTAGAGTCAAAGAACTTTTGTTCTGCTCCATTTCATTCCATTTCATCTAATTTACGGATGTGAAATATGAGGTGAGTTCTTTCGTTAGAATGTGTCAGAGGCATAGAAAGCAGATCATCATCATGATGTGAAGTGTTTTCTTGTGATGATTCTTAGTCATATTTAGTTTTGAACAAAAGGTTTTTACGAAGCTCATGTCAGAAATTACTGGAGATTCTGTGCTGGTAGGGGAAGTCCCGAAACAAATTTAGAATTTTTGGAAAAATATATAAGCTGAAAAGTTGCTCCAACACCGCATAATTGAATAAGAAAAAGTAAGGAAATTTCAGTCGGGCGTAACCGACTGCAAGAGGCCCTGTACCAGTTCAGGTCGCCTAACAAACACATTAAATGTTTTCCGAGCTTATGACCAAACACATGACCACTTCTTACTGCGCGAATATGAATGAAAAGAAAAGAGGCGTCGTTCAAATTCAATTGCTTATAAAATCGGCATTTATTATCCGATTTTGATGAACTTTATTGGTGCACTAAATTTTTTTTGTACCGAAGAAATTTTTAGCTTTGGTGGTGATTTTATGGTAAAGGGGGGAGGGGCAAAATTTTAAAATAAACTTGTAAAATTCCGGAGCAGTCCTAGTCGAATGCAAAAAACACGAAGTCTCTATCTATTACCGTTTCCGAGATCCTTTCGCTCATACAGACGGACAGACGGACGGACGGACAGACGGACATGTCTATATCGACTCCTCTATCGCTCCTAACCATAATGGGGGTAACTTTGGGGGTCTCCGATTATTATTTCTACCTGTTACATACATTTGCACAAAACCAATAGGCTTTTGTACCTTCGGTACACGGCCTAATTAGTACAATTTAATTATTGCAGAAAATTAAAAATACTTGAAGGAGATAAAAAGAAAGATTGTAGCAATGATATTGTTTATGAAAGATAATAACAGAAGTTTGGAAGTTAATGCCTTGTTAGATTCAGGGGCTAGTGGCAACTGTATTGGAAAAGAGGAAGATCCTTTCGGTTCTTATCAAGTCCTGATAAGAACCGGAGAGATCAGTGGGAACGTATCAGGTAGAAGCCAGGATACACATCAACTATGATGCTACTTTTGTATGCATGTAATTTTTTCGATCAATTATTTAAAATAAAATATTGTCAAATGGTTACAAGTGCGCCTAGTTCCGATGCTGTCAGTCTAAATACTAAAAATGAATTATTAATACTGACTGCAAAGGTAGTGAGGATGAAGTATATTTAATGTATATACTCCTTAAATTTAGTTTAATGCTTTTATTCTGCATTTCAGGAGGCATCTGGCGAGCTAGTTAAGATGACAATTTAGTCTATCAATATAATCTGCTGTTTGTTGGTTAATAACGTCTTCGATCTAATGCAATTTTAGGTTCTTCTCTATGTGAGCGTAAACCAGAAAGCTCCTGTTAGTCTGAGGAGGATGTGTGTTTTTGCAGCAATGTCTTACACTTGTATAACATGTCGCCAGGCCTATAGTTTGTTTCTGCCACTGAGAAGCCAGATGAATTTTTTAGTCCTGGCGAATATGTATGGTGAAGAATACAGCAGGAGTCGATATCAAGCGACGCACAAAGAAATCTGAGGTTTTACATTTTTTAAATAACTAATAATTTTTAGTTTACATGGGGGGCCCAAACTTGATTGGTGGACGCCGACATAGAGGACGACCGGGCACTCGATGGAATGACCAGGTATGGAGAGATCTCTCTGTACTTGGCATTCAGAACGACTGGATTATGGAGGCTGGCGCGCTTTCCTGGACGCGGCCATGACCGACAGACAGTTGACGGCCATTTAAACAAAACAAAAAAACAATAATTTTTGGTTAGTCTTCAGTGTTGTAATCTGTCTTCATCCGTGTATGTCGTAGACTCATGCCCACCAAATTATTGCTTATTACAATACCAGACATAAGATAAATCGATGGCCAAATATTTTATATGTAAATATGACAGATATATCCGCATGGAATGCATTATTGTTTTGAGAATACTCGGCAGTTGACATCATTATAATATTATCATCATAATAGTATCAAGAATTGCAAATAACCAGCGTTCCTAATTGTTATATAAAAACTTTTATGATTATATAAAATGATGTACATATGTTCAATTAATTTATAATTATTTTAAATTATAATATTCTTACTTTTTCTAATTCAAACCAGCTGGTAGATCAAAATCAGAAGATCTTTAAAGATTTGCAAAATTAATCGAAAATTATTTTTCATTCTAACAAGGCTTAAATCCAAATAATTAATAAAGGGGTGATTTATATTTTGGCGCAAATATTTTGTATGTTGTAAAAAAATATAAAAGGGACCAAACACATTTTTTTGGAGCAGCATAGAATTTTTACCTAATCCCAAGTTAACCCACTGTTTGTTCCTGTTATTCTCACAGATTATCTGTGATCGCAAAGATCGTTTAATTTACGATCGCAAATAAAAAAGACACTTGAATGAATGTGTTTGGCGACGACGACTGTACAAGATAAACGAAACATAATAAAAGAGTTTATTCCCCATGGGAGTAAATTTAAGGAAAATCGTCGTAGGTTGGAACAAAAATTAGTTCGTATTTTCATCTTCATTTCAAATCTTTAAAAAATTGCATAAAATCATCGGATTTAGTTAAAAAAAGTGCCGTTTTAAACAATAAATTGTGGTCAACGAGATTCCAACTTTTTTATGAACCGCTCATAAAAGCTTTATGGCCATCTTTGGCCTCTCGTGTTGGCCAAAGATGGCCACTTATGTGCGATTGCTGCCTTCAAGCGGTCCAGTTGTTCACAATAGAGGACTGAATTGAGCATGTGGTCATAGGGGATGATTCCCTGCCAATCCCACCAAACACACAACAAAACCTTCTTGACCCTCAATCCGGGCTTGGCAACTGTGTGAGTTGTCCATACGCAATGCTGTTAAAAGAGCATAGTACTAGACACTCACACCTTTCACCTTGAAGTATGCCCACATACTATAAATATTTAACGAGATATACCTAATTGAAAATAAGAGTGCGAAATACCTATCTTGATTTTCCTTCACAAACATTTTTCGGAGCTCACTTTGTAAAACATTTTTTTAAATTGCGAATTTTATATATTTTATATATTTTATTTATCCTTCAGACCAAGTTTATGGTTTCATATATGTACTAAAAAAATAACCCTGTAAGATTACTACAGTATTTCTGCGTACACAAATATAATAAGCTAAGGTGCACCCACACACGAGTACATTTAATATAATATGCATAAATGTATGCTTATAAGACATCCATCATACGACATGATGTACCAAACAGCGACAGCAGCCGCAGTAGCAATGAAGTGTGGCTGGCTAAACTGCGGAAGTGGAGATGTTGTCAGAGACTACTCAACGTTGGATGCGTCTCACTTGAATGCGATTACATAGAAACAAGTTGCAAAATTGAAAATTTATCGTCTAGAACGAAGAACGTCAACAACAAAAACACGTGGCAGGAAGACAGAAATTGTCAGCAACAAAATTTTTTTGGTCCTCTATTGCAGCTGCCAGTGTAACTGAAAGGATTCTGCACTTTGTTGCAGCACAGTGTATGGCATTCTGGTTTTCATTTGCATTGCTGTTGCTATTTGCTATGTCTCAAGTGTGAACTGTTGCATGCGCTTCGTCACTGTCTGTCAGGCTTATCTGCATTTGAGACATGTAACACAAATACGCACCGAGCAACTGTGCATGTGTGTGTGTGAGATACTTTCCATTTTAGAGTTTGAGTTAGCCTGCTCTCTCTGGTTTCAATGTATCTGTACTTGTTGATGCTACTATGTATCTACATATGTGAAAAGTTTTGCAGGCATTTTGTTGCCACAACTTTGATGCAAGCACTGACGTTTAATGGGTTGCTGCTGCTGCTGTTGCTGTTTTACTTAAACTAGCAACAACAGTAAGTATGAACTGCAACTGCAACAATTTAATTGCAACAACATGTCTCACTTTATTTGCTTCTCAGTTGCTATTTTCGCACTTGTCTGTTTGTCTTTGCATATTTAAGTTGATGTAATTTAAATTGAATACTAATGAATTAATTTGTGACACCGCCACAGAAGTTGACTATGTGTTCTGCATAATATTTCTGTTTACACACTAAACAAAGATTCGGGGACTATAAATATTGCATACCTTAATAATGTTTTTGTTAGTTGACAAAATGTTGATGCTTTATGTATATAAAAATATATGTTTGTATAATTAATCCTTATGGGCGTTTAACCAGTTCGACCGATTGTCACAATTATTCATTACAAATTTCTGTCTATTTAAAACAATGAATAGTGCAAGGCAACTATTAATTTAAATTGGCTCAGTGACTTGTGCTTATGACTAATTTACTTCACCGCCATTTGATGGTTGAAGTAGGAGATGTTCGTTCGAACATTTACTGCATTGGAGTTAGAAGAGTGTCACTGTAACGCTATAAGCTACAGAGCTGCTGGTTCCAGTTGCAACCAACAAAATGCTGAGACAATAATTGGTGTCAGCAGATTGATCGATTGCTACAGAGAAAAAATTATCCTAAAGCCACGCTTAAAAACCAGATGATGACATCTAAAATGTGTTCGTTATCTTCGTATATTCCTGGATCATAGGGTCTCAAGCCACATCTATAAAACTGTGGCAACATGTTTGACAAAGTTGCGATATTTAAACAGGAGCTGTTGAGACCGTCGAGCTAGCTTAGTTTAAGTAATAAGTTGACTGTTTACCGGTCAAAAGCTGAACCGCAATGCGTATATAATGCTTTAATCCAGAGTGATCTGTGTGGCAAGAGCCAATTATCCGACACACCAGCGACTAGAATGACCAGGCATCAACAACGAATTCGTGCCAAAGGAATCTGAAGCGGCTTCATCTAATATCTAATGTGCAACATTTCTCTCTTTAGAGAAAAATTACTCTTATTATTAGTTTCCCTTGACTTTAAAACTATCTCTCAATGCTCTTCTTAAATAATTGTGCGAAACTTATGAGAAAAATTTCATACTACCAACTACAGGACGGCATCGCAGTGGTATGAAACAAAACAGGCCTTAAGTACAAGAAATGAACATAGGGAACAAACAATGGATTGTGTCACTCTGCCTGTATAAGAGAGTAAGCAAACGGATGACTTTATTACATATAAAGGGCATCGAGAAAAATAAAATCCACTTAAAATTCAAATTCAAGCTTGGCGTTCACCCATACAAGAGAATGGAAAATAGGGAGCGTAGCAATGCACGTCAGGTCTTCTAGATTTTTAAATAAATATGAGTAAAAAAATTACCAACAGTCAAAATTTTATTTTTTAATAAATTATGGTTGTATGTACTCGCTAAACTTCGACGGAAGAAGTCGTTGGTTGTTAACAGCTATTCATTTGGGAATTGCCAAAAACTTTTCCTTGGCAAACGGTCCAACTACATCATTAAACGTCAGTTAGGATACGTTTTTTCCTGGATATTATCTAACTAACGATTTGGGTGTGAGAGAAATTAGAGAGGACATCCAACAAAGAACTTCACGGTCGGCAGCATAGGAAGTTGCTAGAGAGCAATGTCGAAAGAAATGGAGAGAATAAATATGATTTTTCAGTCGCTAGAAAGAGGAGTAAGTACGGCGTGAGTTTGAGTTGAGAAGTTATGAAGAATGTTATGAAGAATGAAGCTCAAAAATTCTATCAAAAGGATAACCCTCTGATAAATGGTTTTGAATCCCCAGTTACTTTCTCGGACACGATAAACCATACCATACTACTACCATATAATGTTATCTAGTTAATGGGGTATAACGAAGTCGGTTCGGTTATTTACAAACTGAAAAAGAACCAGGCGGCTGTCTCTGATGCATTGCCAGCTGCGTTATTCAAAGCTGGTTACGAAGAGTTGATCGGGATTATGTTCCAAGTTTTATGCAAAAAATAATCCGATGAATACATCCAAATAATTCCTATTTTTTTGATCTTTATGCTATTCTTATGAAACCAAATCCTACGCCAACTATCGTGGAGTACATATCCTTTCCATTGTATATAAAATTTTATCGCACGGTCTCTGTAAAAGGCTGCAGTCATGCAGAATGAACTCGTAGGACGGTATCATAATAGCTGCAAACTGAAGGCCGTGATAAATATGGGTTTAGCAAAAACACAGACACGACTTTATGGTCGATTCTAAAGACCTTTCGACAAGGAAATACGAACAAAGTTTTTCGACACCCTATCTGCACTATTTATCCCACCATAATGACGCAAACATACACACAAAGCATTGTCAGGAGCGGAAGGAACCTTTCCGAACTAATTGATTCCAGAGAGGCTTCACGTGGGATGTCGCGATCGGTTTCGATGCTGTTTTAACCTGTTTGAGTTGTATGCTATTCGGTGAGGTTGACATAATCAAGCTTATACAATTTTAGTGGCTGCGCTCATCTTATTCCAATGGACGAATGAGCTCTTCATGTGGTTTTCATGGAAGCCCAAACTTCATTGGTAGATGACGAAACTGAGGATGACCGTGCACGTGTTGTGGAATAATCTCTTCAGGCTTGGCATAGGTAAACAAGTAATGTCAGAATGCGCAGGATTGTTGGCTGTTTGTGTTCCCTTCTGCTTGCTGTCACGGTCATGAATGAAACACGGTTGAAAGTACGTCTTTTCTAGCTAGAGTCAAATAGACGTTTTTCACAGTCAATTTAATCTAAGCTTTACATATCTTACTTCCCTGATCCCAATTACATATACACCAAATGCAGCGAAAGTTGGTCGGTGCCGAGTGGTTCAAATTAAATGTGGAATGAATTTTTAAAGATGAAAATTTATTAAAATACAAAATTATTAAAGATTACGAATAACCAACTCCTATGCATTGCATCGACGTTGCGTATACACGCATTTTTTGTGGCTGTTGAAGCAGGGAAAAAAAAAAGTATGGCAGGTGTTATATGCTTTGCGTGAAGCTACAGGTAATGTGATTGGTTTTGGTGTTGCAGTGGCTGGCACACGTGCTGCTGCTACTGGTTACACCGGAGCTTTGGGCGTAACAGGTGCTGCTGTAAGCAGAAAACAAAAGCGTTTGCGGTGTTTTGCTTTTCAGACAACGCTCTTGCACTTATATATCGCGTATAGACGGCGTGAAGCGCAAACTCAACGATAGGAATACCACAAAAAAAAAAAAAGAATATCAAGTCGACACATCCAAAAGAAGTGCGCGTCAAAAACCATCTCCTAGAATAACTCCCGTTTGTTGATCTGTCAGAAACACACAAAGATTGTCTCCTTTTTCCTTGTTTTGTCTACTTTGTCCAATCAAATCTGTCCTTTTTCATTTTTATCCGTCCTTTGTTTTTCTATACAGGCTATTAGCTAAAGATGTTGTACAACTTCCTGTGCAGCACTGTTACAATTCACGCGCCATGTCACGATCGGACTTGGCATGACGTATTTTAATTGCATATAGTTTTAGTAGCACATGCACAATTGCAAAAAGTTTGATATTAATTCATTGATATCCTTCGACTATGCAGGTCGCATTTTTGACGAAATAAACACCAAATTTTACTCACAAAATATAGCTTTTTATCTTTCAATTTTGAAAACAATGAGTAACTTTCACGTTATGCGCCCACACTATTTTATTTATTTTTTGGTAATATTTCGTAGAAATGTCAAACTATTTATGTGATGAAGAATAAGGAAAATTAATATATTGGAAGCAAAATTGCAGAGAATTTTGAAAGAAATAAATGCACTATTGAAAAAATTTCTTTAAGACTTGGAACACCATGGTAAAAGACTCCATTATGATCGTCCACCATTGCAAGACTAGCGCGATTTTCGAAGTGTTAATTTTTTTTAAGTAAATGCAATTGTTTAATTAATTAATCAATCAATTTAGTCTTTCCTAATATGCCGCCAACGAATACATCAAATTCTTTAAAGCTCTGAAAACACATGTGAAAAAAATTGCTTAAGCCAGAGCAAGCTGATAAGGTTTTCTACGCAATTCTACGAGTAGCCCTCATATAAACTCACTTTTTTCACTTTAAAATTTTTTAAGTATTAAAAAAAAAATATATATATATATATAAACTATGTATTTTCTATGTAAACACTTACGCTTTCTCTTGTTTTCTTTCAATACCATTTATTTTAAATAAAATGCAACTCGTTGGCTAAGCACTGCTAATGCGCTAAAAAGCGCTTAGTACGGAAATTAAAATAATAATTCCTCAAGCGTGGAATTGCAGCTACTAATGCAGACATATTAATGCATGGATATACGGACTGGTTGCCGTCTTTAATACTTTTTTCATTATTTATTTTTTTGTTTATATTATTACCGCAGAGCGTGAAGAGCATTATAATTTGTTGGTAATGTTTGCAACACGATAAAGAAAGCATTAGAGATTTCAAAAATAGATTTATATATTGTGTATATATATTGCTGATCAGCATGAAGTATGAACCGCTTTCGTATCCTTAAGCAACAAAGTAAATAACCAATTTAAATACTCAAAAAAGCATTAATTTAATTTAATTAATATTTAAAAAAAAAGGATTTTCATAATCACCCAATGTGTTTATTTCATATTGGAACAATATTATTAAGAACATGTGTGAAGAGTATCTAAGCTTCGGTTCTGTCTAATATATTATTTCATATTTTCTCTTATTCTAATATTTTTCTCTCCCAACTATTTTATCGCAACTTTTGTCGACATTCGTTTTATTTTTCAACAAATGCATTCTAAAGAACAAAAAAATGTTGACGCAGTCAGTTGCAACAAGGCAGCCGTGCGCATAGACAGCCGCCATTACGGAACCACAACCACAACTACGTACTACCGGCTCCATCAGTTGCAGTGGAACGGAAATATCACTAGACCAAGACAAATGCGGAATACAACTATGTATTTACAAGGCAAGCAACCAGGACGAATGCACGAAGATCTTAACGAATTGTTAAGCCCGCGATAAATGATGCTTTTCTAAGAAGAAACTAACAGAACAGCAGCACTACCAAACGCACACAGAAGCAGATTGGTTAACAAACAATGTAAGAATGTGTACTAGGTGGTATATGTATATTAGGGTGTCCCATAAACATGAACAAAATATGAAGTTCTATAGGAAACAGTTAGTGCCGTGTTTTCGGGTGAAAACAAAAGAAAAAGATATGACTTTAGTACTGAAAAATACTTTGCTTGCTTTAAAATGAGCCAAATCGGGTGAAGAACAATCTGTTTGTTTTGGAACCAGTGCTGACAGAACCTTTAACTCCGGGTCAGGCTTTAGCATTTCTGATTGAAATTTCTTTGACAAAAACATAAAATATGAACATTCGGAAGCCAATCTTGCGATTAGTTAGCTTGCAACAAAGATAAGCGAAATCCAAATATATATCTGTAGGTACTACTGTAACCGACAGATTTGCACAATTAAATTTATAGAACATGTTGAATTCAATTGCAGGAAGACGTATTTAGGCTGTATCCAAAAATTACGAGCGTAAAACTAATTGTTAGTATTGGATTTGACGGAACAACTAGGCAAAGTATATACAAACAGGACTTTCTCTACTGCGAACCCCTTGTTTCCGAGCAGTCCCTATTTGCCAACACTGTAATACCACTAAAAATAATTAATAATTTTGGAAATGTTTTGTCGTTAAATCGTACTCCTCAGAATATACGATTTTGTACGCCTCTCAAACTTGAGTTTGACAAAGGAAGCGCTGAACTTATTCTAAAAAAACAAATAATGTGCCTCACGTATATACTTCTAAGCACCCTAAGTGGAATAAAGTTTCAAAATAGTCACAAGAGACGTGCCTAATAATATTATTCATTTATTCCATTCTTGATAATTGAAATTGGATATTAATATTCGTGTCTACCGTGTTTAAAGAGCGTGTAAGATCACACTTTCTAATCACAATTTGATGTCAACTACCAAAAAATGCTTCTTAATTTCAAGAATATTATCAGAAAAAATTATTATTGCATATTTCCAAATACCCATGGTTTCCGATGTCAACAACTCTACATGGCTTTCAAGTAAATGAAACTTTAGTACTTAGAGAAAAAGCATCAGAAGTACACAACAAATATTACAAAAGTGACACAATGTCACAAGAACGAATGGACTCAAGCTTACACCGATATCTCCAAAGAGCAATAGATTCTTCCGATCTTCCTACTAATATTATAAATGCGAAAGTTTGTATGTATGGATGTATGTTCCTCTCTTACGGCTAAACCGCTCAACCGATTCGTCTGAATTTTGGAATAGAGATAGATGGGATGATGGAAAAAAACATAGGCTATGTTTTGACAAAATCGGAGGGGGTGTTGCCCCACCACCCATATAAGCGATAATCCAAAATTTGTCATATCTTTGCATCCATTTAAGGTACAGAGATGAAATTTGGTAAACATGTTAAGAGGATCATGAGAAGTAAACGGGTTAAGTTTGGTCAAAATTAGTGGGACGGTACACCACCCCCCGTATAGTTTTACAAATGAGGCAAAATAAGAAAAGTAATTAGATATGCTACTTTTTATCGGAAGATCCGCGGACGAAGTCGCGGATAAAAGCTAGTCTTCAATAAGTCTTTTTTTAAACAAAGGATCGGTCTGAAATTTATATCAGTTCCGCCATCTAACGTTTTTTTTTTTTTGATTTACCGGTTATTCCGAGCCTGGCAACACTTAACTCATGACATATTTGACAGAAAGTTAGTATTTTTATTCCGCTGAAGGAATATGGTTGTGTACACGCTCGAAGAAGTAGGCTCACGATCGACTTGAAATCGATGCTGATTTTGTGAAAAATATCATCTTTTCAGATGAAGCTCATTTTCATCTTGGTGGCTATGTCAACAAGCAAAATTGTCGTATTTGGGGCACGGAAAACCCACACGTAATTGAACAATTGCCGATGCACCCATTACAAGTGACTGTTTGGTGTGGATTTTGGTCAAAAGCCATCATTGGACCATTTTTTTTTGAAAATGAAGAATGTGTGACGGTTACAGTCAATGGTGAGCGCTATCGGTCCATATTAAGTGAATTTTTGTTCACAACAATTGAAGATGAGGACCTTGGTGACAATTGGTTTCAACAGGATGGCGCTCCGTGCCACACAGCCAATATCACAATCAATCTTTTGCGCACTGTTTTTGAAGATCGAAATATCAGTCGAAATTCTGATTTCGTTTGGCCACCAAGAAGCTGCGATTTGACACCGTTGGACTATTATTTGTAGGGAGCCGTCAAAGATAAGTGTTACGGCAACAAACCAGAGACAATTGAAGCTTTGAAGAACAACATTCGCGATACCATAGCCGAGATACGGCTGCACACAGTTGAAAATTTACTCAAAAATTGGACCGACCGTATTGGGTACTGCATGGCTAGCCGTGGAAGCCACATAAATGAAGGATTGAGCTTTCAAATAAAAAAGCAGTTTGAAAAAGTCTCTTGTAGTTTTCATTTTATAGCATTTAAAAAAAAAAATTATTTGGCGGACCCGATATATGTCAATGTAAAGCAATATCTTCATTTTTAGAATTTTCACTTAAAAATCTTAATTTCTGGGCCTGTATGCAGCTGAAAGATATTTGGATTGAATATATTCGAATATACGTCACAGCGTGTCTAGCGAATTTATTTATAAGTTGCTGTCAATATCACCAGAGGGGTGACAAATTGGTCCAATAATTCAAGAGATGTAAATTGTGATTCGATTCATTTATTCTAGTCATAATGTGGAAGGCATAGAAATGAATATACGAAAGCTTTTTCGTTGTGGCATCAACTATGTTGGGGGCTACTTGCTTCACATTGAAGTCGTAGCAATATTCCAAATACTGTTGGGTATTCAAGTCAGTGCAACAATTGATAGGTTTGTCATTCTTGCAGTGAAGTATGATGTCGCCATATTAAAAGTCGATGTTAAGCAGGACAAATGAAATATCGTTGAGCGCCGGTGCAACTGAATATAATTCCGAGCTTGTAGCTTGTATAACTAGAATAGGAGCAATGCGAATATATCATATTGCAGCTATAGACTTGTTCACGTACTTTGAACCACTAGTTGAATTCTACAGTTTCTTTAGGGCAGAAATATATGCGATAGAAACATGTGACTAATTCTAATTAAATCTGGCATGCAAGAGCCAACCCTTGCCGCTATTAGCCAATGGAATGCAAAGGTAAACTAAACAACCTAAGAAGATTTAATAAGGTTACTCATACTGGGTATTCGGTTACGCATCTTCTGTCACAGATCCAAAACTATTCTGCGAACTAGGGCCAGATAGAGAATCCTGGAAAAAAAAGAACCAGAATAAAGCCAGGAACATTTTCTACAAGAAATGTGAATAAGAAAATATCAGAAATTTGAAACGGACTCCAGAAAATTGATCTTAGACTTGACATTGTAGACTTAGAAGACACTTAAAAATCGCGAGTGACACCACTTATTGATTTGAATAATTGTGTAGATTTGATCCTATTGTCGGAATGGCTGGATATAGTGTTGTAGGTAGATATTGCGGTCAGGGCACAAAAGACCTGCAAAGGTCCCATGGACTACTACCTAATAATAATCACTGTTGCACTGTGATATTGCGGGGTTAATTAGTCGATGAGATTGATGGATTTTTTTTTTTATCTCAAGTGAGATTGCAAGGCAATTGCTTATAAATTTCAGTTTCTGATAAATTTCAGTTGGAAAAATCAATTATTCCTGTATTACTCTCTTAATAGAAAGACGAGGGCATAAGGCCTAGGTCCCGGTAGCTATTCCTATAACCAAAGTGCCTTTCACTTAATATATAACTATGGCAGTTGAGACAGTAGTTCAATAAAGCACAGTACTAAACTCTGTTATCTTTTATGCAATTACATCCGCCAAACATTAGAAGTATCGGGGCCAACTCATCCATTGCAAGCAATTTAACTTCATCTGTGATGCTATAGAGGTGGAAATTGTGGTTTAACATTCTCTGTCTGTCCATCCGTTTAATATGTTCTCAAGCCCACTGGTGTTAATGTTTTTGCACCCAGAAAAACTGTATTATTTTACATCTGCCTGATAAAACTCCTAGCTGTAGATTAGAACAATGTACTCGATCCACTTATGCTCTATGTTTTTCTTGTGAAACTTTCTATAAATGAAAGCAAATTTCTTCAATTTCAATTCTACCTTGTAGTGAGATCTTCAATAAAACTTTCCTAGATCTAACTTTTTCATATGAAATTATTGATGACTTTTTTGGAGTTTCATAGGCCAGTAATCTTGATCCATAATTCTTCATAATATTTATAAATGATCTTCCTTTAGCAAATATAATAATGATAAATTGTGTTTGTCGTATTTTCATGTCTATTACAGGAAGATTTGAATTCTGTGCGTGCTTGGTGTATAGCTAACTATTCTATTTTAATATTTCCAATTGTAAATGTTTGACACTTCATCTCAGAAAACCGACTACATTGAATCAACTATTTTATTCGACTTTGAACTATTTAGCAGCTTGAGTTTGGATCCCACATTGGATCCCATATATAACTAAAAAAAATTAATATTTATCAGGGACACCCTAGTTTGCATACTAAATGTATAACAACATACGGAAAAGAAAGACAAAAATTTAGTATGTAGGTTGCTAGAATGACTGTGAAAAGCGCGTTTGGAAAACCGGATAAGCGCGTAGTGCGAGCATGAAGCAAACCAAGTGCATAGAGTGTGAAGAAGAAGATAATCAACTGCTGTCGGTGTCGCCGTCATCAAGCGAATGAATGCAAGTGCTCGACAGTTTTTAATTGAGTTTACGCTGGGTGAACCCCAGTAGCCAAACAGGTGGGCAGGCAGGCAGGCAGGCAGACAGGGAGGGAGGGAGCTACCAGCCAACAGCAACCAACGAATGAATGAATAAGTGCACTACGCACTCACTACAAGCACACAAAGATACGCTATCTACTACTCGTATCTACTTATTGTACGAGTATATCTGCAAATGGGTGGCGTATGTACGTATTCATGTGAATTGTGTGCGTATTTTTAGTCTCATAAGATATTCGAGCTTTATGAATGTGTCAGCTGGCAGCGTTGACTCTTGACTGCAGTTTCGAGTGGCTGCTGTGCTTTGTATCTGTGCATGTTGTGTATCTGCGCCTGTATCTCAAATTGCTTGCTTAACTGTGCGAATATTATTTACTCAACAGCAATTTACTTCACGCTTTGTGGTTTTTTGGTTTGGTTGAGCTGTGCGCTGCGCTGCTGTGCAGTTGCCCATTTCTTGCACGTTCAGCATCCTTTTGTGCATTTTACACGCATTTGCTGTAAAACTTCTGGGAAGCGTTGATTTTTAATTAAGTTAATGAAGTGCGCTGAGGTTGACCAAGTTTATCATGATTATGATCCATCGTTATAATTGAAGCCGTTGTCTGGTGTTGTGTTTCTTCTGATGATTTTCGCTGTTGTCTTCAGTTTGTTGTGTGAAAACATTAAAATAAATTGCCATAACCCGCAGTGCAATGGAGAAGCTTCAAATTGCATTCTGTATGTGTTTAATTAAATCGGTTGAAAGTACTAAATTCCACTTAATTGTTGCTTCGCCTTGACTTAGCTCTCGACATTTCTTGCGGATGTCAAGTTGATTCGCAACTCAAAGTGACCTACATGCATTTTGTATTTTAAATAAAATTTGAGAGATTTGAAATCCATGTTCGATATGGAAGAAATACAAGAAATACTTGGAAAGGTCAATAAGGGAGTTAAACAGATGTCATAGAGACCAGGTAATAGCGCTGTTTGAACCATTCTGGACGGATTTGTTTATCGTCCAAAACGCAAAATTTTTCAGGCCCTTTACCGTTTGGTTTTGTGCAAAATGTATGTTACCCGTAGAAATAATGGTCGGAGACTACCCAAAAATACCTCCGTTATGGTCAGGAGTGATAGAGGAGTCGATATAGCCATGTCCGTCTGTCCGTCTGTATGAACGAAAGGATCTGGGAAACGGTAATAGATAGAGACTTCGTGTATTTTGCATTGGAAACTTCCTTCGCAATTAATGCCTGCCAAATTAACACTATTTTCTATAAATATTGGAGGATAGTAAGAATTTGAATAGATTCTTGATGCAACAAGAGTCTTGAGAAAAAGAAATAAATAATAAATAAAAGATGTTAAATCCAGCCATTCATGACATACCTCAATTGGACACATCTAGAAAATCAGAGGTCTCTATAGCGTCGAACGGGTTGAGCAGTTGAAAAGGTGGAGCGTACCATGCAATGATTATCCACACTCAGGATTGCAATTATTGGCATTTATTAGCCGATTAACCTTCTGTTACACTCCAGCTTGTTGATCTTTAAAATTTTAGAGCACGGGGTCTGCCGGCAGAATTAAGCCATAAACATTTTCGTGCTATGATTTATTACGAGTTAAGAATACACAACTTAAATCAACTTTTGGTGATGAAGCTCCATCCATGGCCACTGTGAAAAACTGCTAGATCGGATTCAATTGTGGGCGCAGTTCGCTCCCCGACGAATTTCGTGAATGTCGTCCAAAATCGGCCATTGTAGCAGAAAACATCGATGCTGTGTGCGAACTGATAAAGCAGGATCATCATATGACCTACCGTGAGATTGAGTCATTCCGAGGTATTAGGGTGACTAGCATACAAATAATATTATCTGAAAATTTGGTCGTCAAAAAGGTTTGTTCATAATTTGACAATCGCTCAAAAGAAAGCTCATGTCGATTGGTGCAAGCAAATGCTGAAGAAATTCATGCGACGTGCGTCGAAAGCCGTCTACTCAATCATGACAGATGACGAAACGTGGATATATGCGTGTGAGTCCGAAACAAAACAGCAGTCGACCTTCAGAGTCTTTCAAGACTTTCAAATCCAACAAAAGTGATCTAATGTTTCTTCTCGTAATCCGGATATGTTGCGACCGTGCCGCTTGTGGAAAGAGGGACGGTCAATTCTGAATGGTATACAACCATTTGTTTGCCTGAAGTGTTCGATGAACTGACGAAAACCAACCGACAAAGACGAATCATACTTCATCAGGATAATGCGAGCTCTCACACTTCGGTCGTAACAAATGAGTTTTTGGACGCTCGACATACGCTCCGGCGTACAGCCCTGGCACCAAATGACATCTTCCTGATCTCTCACATCAAAAATAAACTGCGCGGACAGCGATTTTCAACTCCCAAAGAAGCATGCTTTGGAGGTATCTCTTTAGGAGTGGAAAAACTGCTTCACAAAATGGTTCGGGCGAATGTAAATGAGTATTAATCTTAATGGTGAATATTTTGAGAAACAATTAAGCGATTTTTTCATGGTTAGGCTAGAAATATGTATTATTAAGCGAAGAATCTCAGCAGGCGATCGAAAGTCAACGGATACTGAACCTGCGGAATGTTGAAACGTTAAACAAAGACGCCCAATTACATCCTACCTTCCACACTTCATTAGGTGAAGTTGAAGGCCGAAGACTTAGAAGCTAACAGTTTGAAGTGAAATTCAGCCGACGACAAAGTGTCATAATTATTCACACCAGTTCGAAGGAATTCTTATCAAAGTGCAAAGTTGTGGATTCATCTGTGAATTTGTGTATTACGCTGCAGTTCTGTTGGCTTAAGAAGTAATGTAGTCCGTGCTACTACTGAACTTGGCAGAGCTTTCCATAAAGGTGTTAAGCGGACTTCTGTGCGAGCAGCCGCGTGTAAATGGCCCCGTGATGTAAAGAAATTCTTTATATTGGTTTCCCTCCAACAACCTTAGGTATGGTGATTTTTTTGCATAGCTAAAGCCACACATAAACTTCATGAAATAGTATTTGTCTTCTCCAATATAGATCTAATGCATAAGGCTTGGCGAAAGACCCCTCATCGTTTGCGTGGTATAAAGCGCCTTAGTTGTTTTACAAACTTCCTTCTGCACTATGCCTTCAAATCAATTTGCTGTCCAATACTAATTCAAGCTATTTTTCACTATTTTTGGATTTAAGCAATGTTTCGCTTCTTCAGCTTCACATTCTTATTATGAAACTTCTTTTATTGAAATTGCACAGACAGATCTTCTCCCAGATATTGTTCTTCCGCTTATTCACCTAACATAGCTGCCAAGTACGAAATGTCATGCATCTTTTATTTAAAGAATTTTATTTATTTTCCTTTTCTTTATTTAATTAAAATATGATACAACCACACCCAATGGTAGTGCATCCAATTACAAATAGAAAACTGCATCAATTACAATTTCAGCCGTCATCATACTGCAGTTTCACACGAACTTACCATCATCAACTAACACAACAACAGAAATATGTCTCTCATAATTCATATAGAAAACTTTCTTTGCTCCATAGACAAGCTTGAAAGTAGTTTTTAAATATAAGTTACTGCTTCTTCTGCTCCATACAATTTATATTGTTTTTCGTTTAAATTGTAAATAATATTTTTCAAATATTATATTGCACTCCTTATACAGCAAGCAGTCCTTGCATTTGGCGCCATTAAGGGGAGAAAAAATAAAAAAAATAAGTGTAGAAAATAGCAAACAAATATTAATGCACAGCTCAGTTAAGTACTTTACACGGCGAAAGGTGAGTAGGAAAAATATGCTGTGTAAACATTAAATATTTATGACGTTGCACAAAAGGACGAAGGATCGATGCAATGTACGCGTTGTAGTTGCAAGCGAGTACGTGCAGAATGTTTCTATTGCGTCAGCAGCGTTGGCGGCCGTCTGTGAATGCGTACAAAAATTGAGAATGGTTTTCAATTTACTTAATTTATTGCACCTCCATTGTTAAGCGGAATACAATGCTCAAGCGTTAGCGTAATTTATGACACAAAGTGTAGAAAAGCAGCAGCACTAAATTGGAACTCAAATAACAATGACTATGTGCAAAAATTTCCGAAAAACTATTCGCAGTCGTTTTAGACAAAAAAAAAAAGTTAAATAAAATAGAATGGCACACGCAGCGCTGCTGCATTGTGAAAACTTAGCGACGCCATTAAAGTAAATTTAAATGAAGTAGCTACTATATGCAGCACTCGAGCACGCTTAATGCATGCAACTACATTTTACTACGCTTCGCCAGTGCACTGCGGCTAAAGACTTTGGTTTATAAAATGTTTAAATTTCGTACGCATTTTTGCACAGTACTCAGCTGCACTTAACTACACGAGTACGTACGAGTATATTAATTTATGTAGCCTTGTGTAGAGGCTACGTGCAGCATAATAATTGCTTTTATAAAATGTTCCTTCGAATTTTTCAGCAGCAACATGCAGCTTACATTATGTAAGCCACATACCCATAGATACACACACACACACACACACACACACAAACACATAAAATTGAAAGGCGCATAAGTGCTTTATTGCGGCCATTGAAACGCTAGCGAAAACTTTTACGATTTAGTTTGTCTTGAGCTGCTAAGAGTTTTCTTGCTCAGCTGCTGCTCTTGCTATTGCTGCTGCTGCTATTTTAAGCTGTAAATTATACGCTTCTAATTAGCATAAAGTTTGCAGCTACTGCCTCGGAATAGCTCACGTAGCATGCTACTCATTGTAAGAAGCAGTCTTGATGAAGACAACGACGACGACGATGATGCCGACGATGATGAGGATGATGATGAGGATGATGATGAGTACGTCGCGTAGTCAGTCATTTATTTTGCACTATCCTGTTTTTGACAGTTTCCAGCTCAGAGCTTTTTTATGTGCACGAAAGTGGTCGGAAAAATCGTTAAAGCAAAATTTAATAGTTTTTTTCTTCAAGTATTAAGTAAATCAAAAATTTTACAACAAGGAAATATAACAAATATTCTTGTTTAGCCTGTTTATTTATGTAAAATGGCCGAAATAAGACTTTGACAATAGTTAGAAGTTGTATATCCTGTAGCTCTCATGCGCAAAAGCACTTGTGTATAGATATGTCTTAATGTCCATCTGGCTGTCAGTATCCAATACGAGTTTGTTGAGACTTTAAAATATAGAGTCTTAAAGTTTATATAATTAGACTCTCCTTATATAAAGGCATTTAATGTGCATTCAAGACTGCCTCCCAATTTGAAGTTTTTGTTTATTGTAGATTTTTCCCAATGGACTAAGATCGGAATATAACCCAAAATATACCAAATTTTCCTAGATAAGATTATAAATTCAATGTAAATCTACGGTTGAGCTCTTATGACTGTATATGGAAAAATGGTAGGACTGTATATAAAATAAATATATACTTTATCAGCATCAAAAGTCGAGTGTATATAGACATGTTCGTCTGTCTGGTTGTCCGTATGGAGATTGAGATCTGGAAGACTTTAAGAGATAAGACCTTCAAATTTTATTTTTTTGATCTTCCTATTCACTCTTCAGATTGTTTGTAATCAATGAACATGCATAGTTCTTCTCCCTAAGAAGGGTTGGCACTTACCAAACATATCTACTCCTCATTCAATGATTTTGTATGAAAAAGTTTTATTGATTTTGTTTTAAATTTTACTAGAATCAGCAAATATCTTTACGTCAATCCCTATAAAAAATGCTAGTTCGGACCACTAAACAGGGCAGCCCCCATACAAATATTTACCAAAATTCTAAATTTTTGAGTAAGAAATTTTAAACAAGCTCATAAACGAAAACGGGTTATTTTTATTGGATAATATTAACTAGAATACCCCGATCGTAGTCCCTACCTACAGCAACTTATTCAGGCCTTCTGCTTTAAAAGAAGCCACGAGGAAAGTTCTTTTAACTTAGTGCATGCACCGCACTTTTTATAATTTCGTTTTTGCGAAGCTTGGCTATGAATCCACCTGGAGAATCCTCTAAGAAGTGTTCCAAATTTTTGTCATCTTTAAAACAGAAACAGAAAGATGCGGTTACTTTCGAAACCAATTTTACAAAAGTATCTTTAGAGTCTGCAATGCCCGATCAGAAAATCTGATATCACTCTCAGAGTGTTCTTCTTCAGTCACTATGCCCTTACAGCTCTTCCAGAAAGATATATTCGAAGTCTGAGCCATTGAAGGTAGAGGGTGTCCTCTTTCTTGCCATATTGGCGGCTTATCATTTCAGTATAATATCGAGTTCAGTTATCCAATATAGACACATCATTCTATTGCATTGATTTTGACCTAAAAGGCAATAATAAAATGTTCATTCGTTAACGAACCATCTGTAACCTAAATTATTACCTTATCACAACATATGATCTACTTTAAATAATCTAAACATGTTATGCTTCATGTCATGATTGCTACTAGCATAAAGTAGTAGCACGTGGGCGTCTGTCAGAAGAGCTCTTAATCGATTTGCTGTCAAAGTGCACCCAGTGACTATTTTAACTTTATGTTCCTACAATAGTTCTGTCTGCCTTTAGATCTTATAAAGTGCTGAGGCATGTTGTTTGCTTGCTATTGCTAGATAATGTTACCATGAGACTGACCATTCTTATATTCATCCATTTCAGTGTTTTAGGAGTGCACATCCAGTTCTTAGCAGCGATGAATGTATATGGCATTATTGCTTATGTGACTCTCTCCACGAAGTGTTCCACGTGAAGTTTTCATACAGCATGTTGGGCGAAAACTTATTTGTCATTCATGGAGAATTCTAACAAGATTCCATTCAATCGTATTGATTTGAGTGGTTTACATTTATATTTAATAAAGCAAGGAAAAATTGTGTTGTGGAGCTTGGTTAATGCATATCTTGATTTGGTCTCAAAATGTCGCTACGAATCACCATTTTATTACCATAGCATTGCCAATCGATGACTATAACTACAAAGGCGTCCAGCAATTCATCAACTACAATACTCCACTGAAGAGTAGTTTTCCCCACTGAGGGCATCGTTTTGCAGATTTGACGGTATAACCTTTATTAAATTGATTTATCATCATTATTCTCCAATTTAGTAGTACGATACACTCATTTTCTACTAAGAGTGCTTACAACTTTCATCTGAGAGTTGGGGTCAAAAAGTGTCTTGAATACTTGAGTTTCATTGGTATATAGTAGTTTCATTGCATCTGACACATGTGTTATCCATGATTATCCATAATTATCCATGATAATATAAATTACATAGACTTATTGGTCAAAAGGAAAAGATTTTTCTTAGCTACCTTCGGAATAAAAGGTACCAATACATTTTTGCAGCACATAGTTGCATAGCCATGTGCCTGACTACTTCTGGAAAATTTGTATTTTTGGACTCACTAAAAAATCTACTCCTAGCTTAGAAGGATTTCATTACCTGGTATTATGATTTATTTATAGGAATTTTCTAATTCTAACTTTTCCTTCTTGAAATTGAAATAGCGTGATTCACTGTTTCGAATTATTGTGTTGGAATATTTTTTTTTTTGAGCATAAATTAAAAACCAACAAAAAATGGTTGCAAATATATCGAAATAAGCTTTCGTCTGTCGACTTGTATGATTCAAGCGTTGTCACGCATAAAAATGTATGGCTGCTCCCTATCTTCAGTTAAGAATGGGAGCATTCTATGATCCAATACCTAAATGTATTCAGAAATATTCATTTTGTAGGATACGAAGCAGAGTGACAGTGTATAAGATCTTTTATAAGATCTTGGATCCTCCAACGAAACTTCGCTTAGAAAATATAAAGTGTTCTTTCCTTAAATCCCTCTAATAGTGTCGAAAACAAATAGGACTATCTAAATTGAACTGCCTTTCGTTAGAAATAATATCCTGATAGAAAAAAAATGTTTTTAGACGCAGTCCTAACGGAGTCCCAAGAAGTGTCCAAGTTATTCCAAGCAAGTTGAGTCCGAGTTGCTTTATGCCGATGTAGCAAAGTTGGAGCTCTTTTTTGGGTTATGCGAAGCACCGTAGTAAGAAAACAAACCTGATACACCTTAAAATGAAGCAGTATAAGTCTATTTGTATAGACTATCCAATGTCTATGCACTTTATAGGAAACGTCAAAACTCTGCAATAAAAAGGATAATAGCCACAGGAAATTTGGGTTGTCTCTAGCAATATCCTATTGGACATTTACTAATATAATAAAGTCGATATTCAGGAGGTTACAGTATTATTTCTATCTCCTCCATATCTAGAAATAAGAGAAATTGCCTCCCTTTCCGCATAAGGCTTACAAAAAACAACTCATGAAACTCAAATCATGCCAAAATATTAAAGAAGAGAAGAACGTTTAGCATCTCAAAATTTTTTTAGAAAAATTGACGCACACGAAGAAGCACTTCCAAATTCATTAAATACTTGTAGAGGCAGCGCTTTCTATTGAAAAACAAGTAAGTAAATTACAGTCGGGCGTAACCGACTGTAAGAAGCCCTGTACCAGTTCAGCTCGACTAACAAACACATTTAAATGTTTTCCGAGCTTATGACCAAACGCAAGACCACTTCTCACTTCGCGAATATGAATGAAAAAAAAGGGGGGTCTTTCAAATTCAATTGCTTATAAAATCGTCAATTATTATCCGATTTTGATTAACTTTTTGGATTTTGGCTGATATACTCAATTTTTTTTGTGCTGAAGAAATTTTTAGCCTTGGGGTGATTTTATAGGGAAGTTAGGGGAGGGGCAAAATTTTAAAATAAACTTGTAAAATTCCGGAGCAGTCCTAGTCGAATGCAAAAAGCATGAAGTCTCTTACCGTTTCCGAGATCCTTTCGTTCATACAGACGGACGGACGGACATGTCTATATCGACTCCTCTATCACTCCTGACCAAAATGGGGGTAACTTTGGGATGTCTCCGACCATTACTTCTACCTGTTACATACATTTGCACAAAACCAATGCGCACTTGTACCTTCGGTAGAGGGCCTAAAAAATGATAAATTGATTTCTCCATACTTTTGTTATGTCAAGGTGTTTACAAATTCAAGGTGTTTGACAACTGAAAACGAAACTTAAAAAAAAGTCGATACCACTCTAGTGGGGTAGTAGTACTTTTGTAAGTTTTTAATTACCTTCAGACAAGTCTTCAGGACAAGTCTTCTGTTTACTAGAGTCGGAGATATTGCGATTATAACAAGAGGAAGGAGACTTAGCAGACTCTATACAGGATATACATACCCGATCACTACGGATAGCTGAATCGATATAGCCATGTTCGATATAGTCCGTCTGTCAAACAGTGAAAAACATGTTTATGAATAGATCTCAGATCCTACAAAAGCTAGAGGCTTTGAGTTTACATACTTAGACTCATATTATTCATACACAGATCGAATAGATAAAACTTTGAGGATGCTACGCTCAAATGTAAGTCAGAGATCAGTTTATTGGTTATAAAAATGATATTGCTCTTATTTAATTTTTAAAGATAAATAAGTGAACATTTCAGACTGCCCTCGCACTATACGGACTTATCACATAATAACTTCAATGGCATACAGTAGCAGTAGTCATTGTATTTTTTTGACGCCGCGTCTGCTGTTTTAATAAGAGCACAGAGCGCCACTGCAGTTCAAATTTCACATTATTCTTTGAGCTGCTGTCTTATTTTCTTGCTTCTTTTGTTTTAGATATGCTGTCGCTTTCAATGGCGGCTGGCTTTGTCGCACAAAACTCAAATATCTCGCATTCCCTGTACATTATACCCTGCACATACCCCTCTAGCTAGATAAATGTGTGAATTTCTTGTTATTGTTGAACTTGTAGCTCAATTTCTTTAAGTTGCCATGCTTAAAACTTTGTACATGTTGAAGCCAAATATATACATTGCCTACACTTTACAGCAGGGTATCATATATTCGAGCACACTTAATTCGCAGTTACAAATTTTCGTCCTTTGTTTGCTGTCGTCGCAATGCTGCTGCACGTTTTTCTCATCTCTTTGATAAATATTAGTTTAATGCTTTTTAGTTATATACTTCAGCTCCTTTTTGCCAACATTTTTTCTATCTGAATGGCAAGACTACTTTTGGCTGCCGACTTGGGCGCTGAGCGTTCTTTTGACTGATATTCATTTTAGTGGTTATATTTTTTTTCTTTCTTTTACATTTTTAATGCAGCTCGACTATTTCTTAAGAAATGAAAAAGAAAAACCGTATCTTTTGTCTGTTTGAATAATGAAGAATTTATAAGATTTAGTTTTTCCTTAGTTGCTCGCCTGCGAATGAAATTGTAAACATTTGTGCTGGGAATTTGCAGCACCAGGCTAATAAATTACACACAAAAGCTGGCAAATACAATTTACAATTGTTGCTGAAACGCGAAAACTGAATTTGCGAAGTTGAGTTAGTTGAGCTGTTGTCATTTTAAGTGGCATAAAAATTCAATTTCAAATTAAGTTTTGTACAGATTTTGTTTGCGGAACAGAAGTGAAAGAATATTCAGTTAATTCGTTTGTAAATACTCAAAGTTAATGAAATAGTTTGATAAAAGTTATTTGATTATATTTGACGTGTGCTGCATTGGTTGGACATGATTTAAAGGTGGATGGCATAGTTAATTGAAGTCTTGCTTGCTTGCCACATCGAATATTTGTCATTTAGTAATTAAAATTGAATATAAAGAAGTTATATGGGTGCCAAATGGCCAGAATGGCAACGCTGCCGTGAATTATAAATTGGTATACAAGGGCTCTCTAACGAATGCAAGTGCTGGTTTCTTCGGGCCACACAAGCGCTACTTTCAACCGTAAGGATAACGAGGTAGATTCCATGACAACTGAAAGATGTGTTCACTTTAACATTATCTTACGGTAGACAGTTCAAAGAACATTACAATATTTTTTTACAGTGAGACGACCATCAGAGCAATTAACTCCTATACAATTAAGTCAAAACTTGAATTGAAATGTCTGAAAATTTAACACTCTGGTGAAAGAATCTGAATGCAGCATTAAAATTGGTTTCAATGTTTTTCAAAATATTCTCCATGAAGATACCTCTCAAATGAGCTTTTTGAATGCTTCAATAGCTTCTTTGGTGTTGGAAATCATAGGCCTCGCAATTTATTTATATTAGATACCAAGTCAGGGATGTAAGGCGTATGATCCATCAATTCGATGTCGTTTGCCGTTTGGCCTGAATGCTTCTGGATTTTTTCAAAAAAATTTAGACGACAATCCTCCTTCCGAAATAGGACAATTATGTCACGTCTATATCAATGACAAAATTGATTTTTTCGAATTCGAAAGAGGACCTCATTGAACGCATTGACACTGTTCTTAACAAACTCTGTGATGAAAATATGAGATTGTCACTCAAAAAATCAAATTTTGTTAAAATCGAGACTGAGTATTTAAGCTTTGACATCGCTATTAAAGAAGTAAATAAAATCGACCTTAAACGAAACTTTCCAAAACTCCAAAACTTGAGAGCCTCAAAGTCATTTCTAGGAATGATAAGCTACTACCGATGCTTTATGAGGAACTACGCTAGAATTCAAAACTCTTAACAAATATTTTGAGGTAGGAAATGGCACTGCTCCTTGCCAAACAACAAAAAAAGAAGAGTTGAGCAAAACGATAAAACGATTGAGGCATTTGATCATCTGAAGAAGATTTTGAACTCAGAAGGCATATCCAAATTACCGAATACTCACTTTGACTTTAGAAGCAGTAAAGAGCGGCTAATAATAATGCTTTCTAGAATCTTGCGTGTAAGCGAAGAACACTACGCCACAAATGAAAAAGAGCTAATGGCTATTGCGTGGGCCTTACAGAAGCTAAGAAATTACTTTTACGGATTCAAGTAGTTAAGAATTTATACTGACCATCTTTGAATATCGGAAGAACCGACATTCTAAAAGAAAGAGGCAGAGGACATTTACTAACCCTCCGTTAAACTGAATCAATCTTAAATTACTCCTTGATGGTCCATGGGAAGTATACCCAACCCTCACATGTATTCCAAAAAAGAAAAAGTTCAAGGCGATCCGATCAATAGTTTAGTTTTCATTGAGATTAAAAGGTACTAAGTATGGGAAGAAAAAAGTGATAAAATACAATATCAGATGAAAATTTAGATATTATTGAAATTGTGGTATGTCGTGGTACTCGCTACCAGCAATTCATGAGTGCGGAGATGAGTTATGACGATGAAGATGTTATTCCTGTATTTGGTCTTGCGGGTGCGGATGATAACGACTTGACATGTCAACTAAATTTTCATGTTGATGATTTGGATGCCGAAAGTGAACCACATATAGACATTAATGAAGATATTAGTGATGACGACGATGATGAAAAGGAAGAAACTGATGCTTCGCAAACAAGTGACAATTACTTCTTAAGCCAGTGAAGGATATGTGTGTTGCGGCTATTGACACCTCCAGGCAATATATTGACACCTTAGCGGCTTGACCGGGCTCTGAACATAACTCTGACTCTGCTGCTATCATTCAGTCTCTAAGCAAGTCATAGACGAAAAGTACCAAAGACGTTCAAATAAATATTTGGTAAAAGAAACTCTTAGAAAACTTTACACTTTGATATATTTTGTCCTGATGGAACATATTCTTTGGCATGCCTTGATAAGTTTTCAATTTTACTCTAGTTATACCAATAAGATCAAATGCAATCATTGACGTAAAGATATGTTTTTTACTTTTTTATTAAAACGAAGAATATTGTCTGTGCCAACATGCGATCTATATTTGACAGTCATCTTGGGGTAGAAATTATTAAAGTGCCTCATTATAACAGCTCCTTGAATGGCCATATAAAACGATTTCACTGCAATCTCATAGAAATTGGATACAAATGGAACGAAATGTGGAAGATACTTCGTGTTTTAAGTAACGAATAAGAACCCGATTGATATAATTTATTCAATTTCCAAAGAAAAATATGTTATGTATATTTGCACAAACTTAATATTCGTTATAACCTAATGGGTACAGGGTATAATACATAGATTATAATCAAGAAAATGTTATCGCCTTCTGATAATCTGTCTGTTTTAAATACAGAGCCTTTAAAAAAAAAGTTTTGATCTGACAACGTTTATTTATGGGATTTATGGGATAGTTAAATCCGAATAGAAGGTCTGTTTAACCTGAACATCTCAACACAAAAACAAGTAAGAAAATTAGAGTCGGGCGTAACCGACTGTAAGAGACCCTGTACCAGTACAGGTCGCCTAACAAACACATTAAATGTTTCCAGAGCTTATGACCAAGCTGATGACCACTTCTCATTTGACGAATAAGTGCCTTATAAAACCTTTTATTGTGTATGAAAAGAAAAGGGAGGACGGAAGTATCATTGGTCGTTTAAATTCAATTGCTTATAAAATCGACATTTAATATCCGATTTTGATGAACTTTTTGGATTTTGGCTTAGAGGGACGTTATCTCTATACTGCCTTTTTTTTGTGCCGAAGAAATTTTTAGTCTTGGGGCTGATTTTATGAGGAATACAGACATGGTTATATCGATTCCTCTATCACTCCTCACCATAATTTGGGTAACTTTGGGGGGTCTCCGACCACTATTTTTACCTGTTACATACATTTGCTCTTGTACTATATGTTCTACATATTTTTGGGATAACTAAATCCGAATTGGAGGTCTGTTTAACCTTAACATTTTAGGATTCTTCATGTTCTTAAAAAACACATTTTAAACACTAAATTTGAGCTATACACTATATACACTGAAATATAAACTTCTTTTTGATCTGTGGTTCCGACTATGTAATGTTTTAAGGATCGCTGAGTCTAAATAACCATAAAATATGAGGTCTATTTAACCGCATCACAGCAGGACTCTGGTATAACCTCAAAAAGCCGAAATGTCTATATTTTTAGGTTAACTCAAGTAACTAATGAACCGCTGACATTGAAGTTATCCGATGTACACCATGAGGAAATAGTACGAACGGGTTTTGCACATCATGTAGCTCTAAAGGGGCTGGTTGGTAAAACTGTTGAGAGAAGTGCATATTATTTGAACTCTCCTTCTTCTTAGTTGTAGCAAGCTATTTTCTCTTAAAACGATCTGTGTAAAGGATTTCTTTTTCATTTTTTGTCCCAGTGTTTCTCTTTTTAGCATGCAGTAAAAATTTTGTCAATGAAGAGTACCAGATTTTCGACTTTAGAAATATATTTCTGAAAGTCTTAGACTCGAAATCAACGAACTGAGATCTTCGCACTTGGTTTTTAAAACTTCTCTGTTTAAAAAACGAAGCTAACAATGCCGCATTTTGGCAAACCCGACTCTCGTACATGATCCAAAAAATCTGCCGTCACCACGAGAATGTGCCCTGGATGCAGACAAACGCCAGATATAGAGTAAGTCTGGGTCAATGGGAACTCTATAATTCTATAAAAGAACATATTTATTGGATCAGGCATTTAAATTTTTTTAAAATTTTTCAAATTTGTAATCAGCAATGCCGAAAATCCCCAAGAAATGAGTTTTACATGAATCCGATGAAATTTTCAAATAAATTTCCACCATCTTGGAACGTTTTGTGGTCAAAAAAGAGGTACAGCGCAAGAGGAGAAAAGTTGAGCGAAAGTACACAATGAAAGAAAAGGGGGAAATGCTATCGTAGCAAGCGTAATATCTTTTAAAGAGTCGGAAGATCACGTATGTATATACCACATTTTCAACTTCAATAGTGTGCAAAGTGAAACGGAATTCAAGAGACCAAAAGTATTGGCTTGTGAGTCTGAAGCACAGATAATGAGTGCTTATGCATGAGTAAGGGAGAGATGTTATTGTTGTTGTTGCTGATGTTTGAGAGAAACGTTGAATGAAAGTACAGAATGGAAGAGAAAGGGAAATGCTCGCGTAGTAAGCCAAACATGTGTGGGAGTATAATTCATTTTCAAAGTGAAACGAAATTCAAGAGGAGAAAATCATTGGCTTATCAGACTGAAGCATAGAAAATGAGTGCTTATGTATAAGAGAGATATGTTGCTTCTGCTTGGCTTAGTGCATGGCGAAATAAGCAAGTTGAAATAATTACAATCCTTGGATATCTTCTCTCTTGAAACCGATGAAACTTTTAGATCGCGTGAGAGGTAAGAGAGAAAGGTATATAGTATGTAGATAATTTGCTGTGCCATACTTTTGTTAGTATAGAAGATAGTTAAAGATGCTTTCAGAGAAACATAAGTTTGTTGCAGAAACAGAAACTAGTAGAAAGTACTTTTAAATGACTAACGTATGATGTGCCCACTGTTAGCGGTTTGAGTTGGTATACCATTTTGCCCCAGGAGTGCAATTAGGGATGTAGTTAGACAAAACTGATAAAACATTCTAATGTCATTCTACCTATTTAAAAGCCAAAAATGAAGAGAAAATCTTCAAAATGCATATGTATGTCTGCTCACCGTCGACCAAAATATTTTGTAGCTGCACATGCGGTCAACTGCACATGGGTCAACTGCAAATAAATAATATTTCATACAAAATAAGTGCTCTAGAACTTTCACAGTTATACAAAGTCCACACACACATGCACACCCAAATATAATATATTTATTAAGTTCATCCAGTGTTTGCCTCAAATACCTCTAAATCGCTTTTGCATACCGATTACACACTATGAACGACTTTGTATGATTTTATGTGGCTAGCTACACTGCGGCAACCTGCATAGAACGCTTTTAAGTATGCCATAAATGTTTGAGTTCAAAATATATTTTCTACTCAACTCTGCCACATCCCGCTGTGCATTTTTGCCAGTAGTTTGAGTTTTGCTTGCACTTTATTTCTTACTTATGATAGTTTATTTTTTTATTATTACCATTTGGCATTTGCAATTCCAATGCAAATACATTTCCTGTTTTTTGGAAAATGCATTTCCGCTTCCGACAGAGCCACAGCACGTCTAGGTTATGACTGTCACTGAAAACTACAAAACGATTTCAAATTTGACAAACATTTTTTTATTTTATTTTTATATGCATATACTATAGCAACACAATATCCGGTGCAAATTTATTTGTGTGTATTTGAGATACAAACACACACACACGCAAAAACTCATCAAAAATTCATAAGCAACTGGTGCATTTATTGGCCATTGAACCAGCAGCATCGAATGCAATATAAAATGAAAAAAAAAAAAGACGAACTTACGCCACTAAAACAGCGCAAATATTTATATATGAATTATTTATTATGCGCGCACGACTTAATCCGTACATTCTATATACAACGCAATGTCATTCACGTGACGCCATTTTTTGTGTAAACCGAAAAAATGATTTGTTCTTTATTAGCATTTTTTTGTGATTTTTATTTTATTGATATTTAACATCAAAATGCATTTGATTGCTTCAATTATGGCGCACGAGTGTCAATAAAAACGACAATTTTATGTGTGACACATAAAAAATGCAGCACTTTGAAAGCCAAGGCGTTCAAAGGACATAGCGTGTCACACGACGCGTGTGTGTGTGTGTGTGTGTGTAAAAAATCGAAATAAAAATCCATTGAAATTAAATTAAATACCAAATTTAGTGACAATTTAATGTGCGCTCAGTGAGAAAAGTAAAACTGAACAAAACGAATCGAATCGAATGGAATCGTAGCAAATGTATGCAGTGAAAGCGCCAAAAAGGAGAGAGAAAAAAAAAAGAAAACTCTGGCAAAAACAAAAGCACATTATGGAGTCCAATCCAATTCGATTCAATCGAATTCGATTCGATTGGCGCTGCTGTTGTTGCTGTTGGAGTGTGGCCAAGTAAAAAAAGGAAAAAAGGAAATGAAATATGGCAGCAGAAAAAAAGAAATGGCAGCCAAGCCTTGTAGAACATAAAATGGCCGCCGCGTGCATGTGAAACTTCTGCACGTGTTTGCCTCTCGCTTTCTCTCTCTCTCCCTCTTACTCGCTTACATTGGTTGTACGTCAATATTTTGTTTGTTTCGGAGCAACTACTATATTAAATTTCACACTTTGCATAACTTTGCGTGCTGTGAAAAACAATCAAGCCCATGTTTTCCTACAATATAAAGGAGTTCGATGTATTTTAACACCATTTGCACTTTGAGTGAAATGGAATTATCAGTTTGTCGGGGAGTTTGTATAGCATTAAATGGGTTCGTTTGTGGAAGTTCATATTTTAAAGAAAGTTGTTGACTGCCATTCACTCAATGGCCACCAATGATTCTTCTGCAAACACCCCAAAAGTCCGTGAAATGGATAATCACTGAACAGCCATTCGGAGGCAAGCAAATTGTGAGAAGACAACAAACGCCTTCCTTAATTAGAAAGCTGTACTTGAAACCTGCCACCGCAACAAATTACTCAAATGAAAACAAAAAGGAAGCCTCGGATAAGAGCTTATAATGACGGTCCCCTTAAATTATACGATACAAGGATATGCACCTCAAATGTCCGCACACTTATTTGAGTTGGTGCCAATATGCAGCTGTTTGATGTCCTCGAAAAATACAATGATGACATGACTATAATCTAGAAAATACGATGGATAGAACAGGATTGCTCTAAAAAGCATTTTCTGACATCTGCAATAGCTGTCTTGAGAGTATGCACGAATTTGGATCCGGTTTCGTGGTAAGTAGGAAACTACGCATCGTCTCCAGATTCATACATGTTGACTAACGCCTACCCGCGATACGCATCAAGGCTAAATATTTTAATATGCGCCAAATTTGTGCGCATGCCCCGATGCCCTAAAGATGAGTTCTATGAGCGCTTGGGACGTGAAAAAAGGAGTCTTTGGTCCGTCGGAATTTTAGCCTTCAAGACACTTTCCGTCTTTTCAAGATATATGTGAGCAGTTGAGACATATCACCCCCATCATTGAGAGTGCTGCCAGCGAAGTCATTGGTTATAAAAAACCTTTGACTTACACCTGGTATCACGATGAGCGTCGCAATGCTACTGCAGAGAAGAACGTGTTGATGAGTGAATGACATAATAGAGGACGACCGAGCTCGAGTTTGAATGGCATTCAAAATAACAGGTGCCAGCGCGCACAAGACCACAGCAGCTGGTATGTCTCCTAAATGCGACCATGATTCAATGACTATTGAAGGCCACTTAAGTAGTTAAGTGATAAAGAGAAACAATAAATGTTTAAAACAAAAACTCAGAAAAGAGTTGAAGGTTGTTATGGGTACTACTTGTTAAAGGAAGTGCGGAATGGGAATAAATATCCAAATTTTAAATATCTATCTTTTATAGAAGTTTTAATGTAACAACCAAGGCGATGCTGTTACTGATCATCCAAATGTGGGTTCTACCGATGACAATCGCGAAAATAAATGTTTCTGCATCTCGAAGTCATATTCGAACTTGATTTGCTACCATTATTTGGACATGCTTCCCATCACATCCACGTTAACTGTAGAACAAGTAGAAGGATGTCATGTCCGAATAAATTTTACATCGAATTCGTATCTGATCAAGAAATCCCTATTTCAAGGTGAACAGGCTTGTGCCTGTTTATATATGTCAAACAGGTGTTATTTGGTGTGCGTCGGTTTGTTAGTCGGTGGAATGAACGACGCTTTCAATTGATCGAGATGCATACAACCAATCAGTCTAATGGAAGTCACTGTTGAACCCCTCAACAGAAGGAAACAATTGATGATGGATATGGTAACTTATTTTTTGTAGATGAAGTCAGTGGAATTGGCAAGATTCATTATGACCTTGATTTTAGCCACTGTTCATTCCAGATCCGGGATTGCTGTAGCAGTTGCTTCTTCTAGGATAGTCACAAAACTCGAAAAATGTCAAACGGCTCATTCAGCATTTAAATTGTTGTTAAACCTTCAAACGACTGAAAATTCGACATACAGTACGCGAAACACTCTGCAATGACCAAAGTGTTTAATCAATAATTCAACTCTCCGACGATTATTAGTCATATCAAGATCAATTAAATGCCGATGACATAAACACCTGTTTTAAATCTTTGTTTCGTCAGCCATGTGTGTTGCACTGATAAATGATCAATCGGCTGATGATTTCTCCATACAATGCTGACTATTGATAAAAGGCATATTCCATATTGTTCTGCAAGTTAAAAAATGTTTCTTATAATAGCAAAGCTATTCGTTTTACCCATTTTCAAAAATTTGTATTACTTATGTATATAAACGCCATATAAACTAATTACAAAATTTGCAAATACCACAATTTTTGCAAAAAATAATTAAACTGAATAAAAAACAACAATTTTGGCAAACACCAACGCATCACAAATATCAAAAATAATTTGCATATTAATTTGTAAGCCTTTGAAACATTTTAATGGTTTAAAATTATGCCTGTAAACATGAAAGCCTGTCTGTGACAGCTTCATAATAACTAAAACATTTTTTTGCATAAACAAATATTTTTTCGACTAAACGCCTAAATTGAACCCATAATATACACAAAAAATAAAAATAAAAACCCACCACCAGACCAGCATTTACCAATAAACCACATCACCCTTTGTCGTCATAGTCGCTACTCGTCTACTGCAATGAAATCAGCTGCCAACAGCACATAATAACTCATCAGTCAACCCGAACCGTGTTGTTAATATTTAATAGTGTTTGGTGCAGAGTACAACCCAACTTCAATATAAGCGTTTAGAAAAACAATTTTTTTTCTTTTCGTTTTAATAAACAATCTCAAACAAATTCAAAGCGCGCCGCCGCTACATAAATGCGCTCAGCTGCGTTGACAAAGTTTTTTTATGAATAAAAATAACCGAAAATAATTTTCATATTTACGCTTAATGCTTCCTCTTCATTTTATTAGTATTTGCACATCGTTGTCAACGCTTAAAAGGCTAAAAACGTAAGCGTTTTGGTTGAAGAGCTTATGGAGTACTTTAGCGCCTAGAAACAGGCAACAGAAAATTGTATTTATTCAGTCGTTTATTTGGTCGCTTAGTTTATTTGTGTGGGCGAGTGTTTGGTTGTGTGTGTGCATGATTAAATATCAATTTAATTTCCATAATAAATAAAAAAAAGATAGGGTGTTCAGAGAATTTATTATCAGTTTGATGGCAGCCGCTATGATTCGATTGACATGCTTGGCGTCTGTTGTTAGTCAAAGCACAAATGTGTAAGCATTTGGTGGCATTTATGGTTTAAGGATATTAAAAAAGGTTTAAATTATCGTCACACTATCATTTATGCAGATGTATACGAAGGGAGTAACGTAAGTTTTTTATTTTAATGTTGACTATTTTCTTTGATATAAGAAGACGCGTTAGAATTTTTGTGAAACGAAGCAAAAACTAATCAAAGCTCTTAAACTCAAGAAGAAACTCGCATGGAGACATTGTATCGAAAGTCTTTCTCTAAAAAGCTATAAGTTTCTCTTATGGAAAGCGCAATGTGACTTTAAAGCACCTGCTAAAATCTCTATAGCCATTAGAGACCACACAGGAAAGAAAAGGTGGGCTCGCACGCACATAGAATATTGCGAAGCTTTTTTCAACTTATAACGAGATGTTTTTCAGAATAATCAGTCAAGAGAAGCATTCTTGCTTCACACTGGTACAATTACGAATAACTCTGAACTCCTCAGAAATCACACCAATGAATTACATAAAGAGATGAAAGCTCAGCTCAATCCCAAAAATTCTGCAGGTTATAATTTAATTCCCACAAATATGATCATGGAACCTGAAAGTAAAAAACACAGCCAGCGTTATATAGGCTTACTATAATGCCTATCCAAAATGTTTGAAAAGTTAGTTTCTAAAAAAAAAAAAACACAAATAAAGCCAAAAGCCAACTTCCTACACTGGCTTATAAATTCGCGATTCCTCTTGAGCTTGAAATATAAAGTCATCCTATACAACTTTCTAATAAAGCCTGTTTGGACCAACGACTCACAATTATTGATAAATGCAAGTGCCAGCAATGTGAATATAGTACAAAGAGCTCAATCGAATGTACTTAGAACTCTTAGCCGATGACTTCTTTAAGGCGTTGCAAATATTGTGACTCAGTTGTAATACTATTTAGAGTCGGTGTGTAGAATATACTAACTTCTAAAAAAAACTGGGTTTTTAATAGATATTATTTAAGAATTATTATTGGAGCAGTCATGAAGCAAACAGCATCTCAAATTTTGCCAATGGTGAAGCACATTCTATTCATTAATGTTCAAGCGGAATCATTATTGCCTGGCACTACTCCACTGCTTTTAACCAAGTGTGACACATTTAATTTAGTTCCTAAGCTCCACTTTTAATTTTTTAAGGCATCTTGAGTGTATCTTGTATTCCAAATTAACTTTTAGCATTCATTTTCCTTGAATTCTCTTCGATCTATTTAAATATTTGGTTTCAAAAGTACCAAATATGTTTCATCAATAGCACATTTAATCGACTTTTGTGAGTTTATAGTGAGTTTATTTAATTCTGTATGTTCTCTGATCTTGCAAAAATTAAGAAAAAAAAACATCAATATTTAAACTATTTCATGTTGACTACATTAACAACTTCTCGAACATTTGTAACTCACTTCGCAAAATAACGAAAAAAAACAGCAAAGCATTTTGAATACAACTCAAGTGCAAGGAAAACAGACTAAAGAACCAAGCTGGCTGGCTGGCGGCATTGGTCACGTAGAACTCGCGTTAAGGCTTACCAGTGTCCTATTGAACACGTTGCGTATACATTATGTGTGTGTGGTGAAGAGTATAAACTAAGCACTATGCTAATCGTATTTGCGCAACACTTCCCAGAAATGGCGTGGTTAGCCACAAACTGCATGAAACAACGTATGGAAAATCGCCAACACACTATATGAGCGAACAAGACAACGCGGCAACTCAGTGTATATCAAAAAAAAAAAAAATATCAGATTTAAAAGTCCATTAAAATCGCTTAAGCGATCAAATAATAGATATGCACGAAGTAACAAACTAACCAAGTTGTGAGTGTGTCTGGAAAGCAGGCAAAAAGTTTGTATTGGTAAGTGTTCCGTTGAGCGAATTGGTTGATTAAGGGTGACAGTTAGGCCGACGGATAGACGCAAAGGGTACACAGAAATGACAGCCAAGTTAAATGAAGGATCTAGCATACAAGCGACAGTTTAACATGTTTCGATGCGCCCTTAGTAGGAAGCATCTATGAAGAGTAAGAGTAGGAGTGCCGAGTGACACTAATAATGCCGCCAAGGGCTTAATAGACAATGATGGCGTTGCCGACAACGTCGTTGCAAATGAAGAGACTTACGCTGCTAACATTGAATGTAGTCGCAGCACTTGTCAACTGCACAATGATTATGATTATGCTTATGATGATGATGATGATGACGATGTAGATAGTCGTGATGCACAGTGTTTTGGTTTTTAATAAAAATGTGTAAAGGCAAGTTTGAAGGCAAGTAGGAAACTGTAGCTGAAAGACATTTTTCATAAAAGAATGGTCTGTAATAAAAATAATGAATAGCTACTGACTCAATATATAAAATAAGTTCATAACCAAAACCAAAAAAAGTCTCAAGTTCAATTAAATCTTCTATGTATCAATACATATTATAAAATATTCGATATATATAATTGATTCCATTGAAATAAACAAATTATTGAAGGCAATATAATATATATAACTAGCCAGCACCCAGCCTGCGCGGCTACCTGCCTTATGTATAAAGAACTTATATTATATTATATATAGAAGGTAAGACACCGCAAAATTTTATATTGTATTCTATTTCTCCCTATTTCAGTGGATTTTATTTCTCTAAGTGCTCTTTACATACATAGCAACGTCAGTAAATTCTTCAAATAACTCCTGACGTAAGACAAATTTTATTTTAATCTTAAAAGTCTTTACACGGAATCCTAATTATGTTTTTAAAATTGTTTCGGATAATATTACAAATGAAATGCCGCCAAAATTAGTCCAGTTATTATATAATATCTCGAAAAATGGTTGGTGTTTTGATACTATTTCCTTGTTTTCTTTAAATTTAAGTGTTTTTGTTTATTTCTGTGAGAATCTTTTGCCTTTTTTGTCTGCTGTTCTGTTGTTTTTCTTCTTCAATACGATACCATATAATCTATATGCAAAATTATTTTGTTTTAAAAAAACCATTTCAACTCGGATTTGGGATCTTTTTAATTCAGCTCTGCTCTATTATAAAAGGTAACACAAAATTTTCCTAATTGAAACTCAATTTTTCCGATTAATTTTGGTTAACTTTATCGAAATCTTGCAACAAAGAACTTTTTTAGTTCCGTTTTCTAGATTTGGAGTTCGTTTGATCATGTTCTATCTGAACAATAATTTCGAAAGTGGGTTCAACGCTTTAAAATGTTGATTTTGAGCTCGAAGATGAAAACAAAGAATTGGAATCATTGCTCCAAGTGGAGGAATGTCGAATGCTTCAGGAGTTGCCCGAATCATTGGGAGTGGATGAGTCGACAGCCAACAAACGCCTAAAGGATATGTAATGAATTTAAACGACAGGAAACTCGGTGACATATGAGTTAAGGCCTCACGACAGCCAAAAAATGATTTCTCTAAAAAATTGAAGGTTTCTGGTTCGCATTGCGACTGGTGATGAATCGAGGCTCCATAACAAATACCCTAAGTGCAAAAAGTCATGGGTTTCGCCCGGCCAGCCATCAACTTACTTCGTTAGCCTGAATATTCTAGATATGAAGCTTATGTTCTATACTTTGTGGGACCATCGAAACGTGAGCTACTAAGATCTACTCAAACCAAATAAAACGATACTGGGGGAACAATAACGGACTAAACGCATGGGTTTGCGACACGCACAAATGCAAAACTGGCCGGAATACGAAGAAATACACGACAATGTGAAATTGCAGTAAGACAATGCTCGGCCCCATGTCCGAAAAGCGGTCAAGACCTACTAGGAAACGCTGAAATTGCAAGTTCGACTCCATTTGTGGCCGGCGATGGACATAACTTCGAATTGTATCTTTGTAAACATTTTTGCATAATAAATCCGTAAAATTCAAAAAAAATTTTAAAATAAACTTGTAAAATTCCGGAGCAGTCCTAGTCGAATGCAAAAAACACGAAGTCTCTATCTATTACCGTTTCCGAGATCCTTTCGTTCATACAGACGGACAGACGGACAGATGGACATGGCTATATCGACTCCTCTATCACTCCTGACCATAATGGGGGTAACTTTGGGGGTCTCCGACCATTATTTCTACCTGTTACACACATTTGCACAAAACCAATAGGCTCTTGTACCTTCGGTACAGGGCCTAAAAATGGTGCCCAACGTGGCAGCTGTCTTCAATGAAACTTTTTAATGATTAACTATTAAATGTTCGATAAAATGTCAAGAGCTAAAATTATATTCAATAAATTTTTAATTGCATTTTTTTAGCGCTAACTCTGTGCCCAGCTGTGTCTTTCTATGAGACAATGTGCCGTGAGTATGAAAAATGTGGCACAGAACAATTTTTGTAGTAGTACTCTCACTGGCTCATCTGCATGGCAATTGTCTTTAATATTTCACTGTACATATGGATATTTAATGAGGACTCAGTAATGCTTAGTAGAAGTGCATTTCTGCTTTGAAATCAATGAAAAATCCTATTTATTTTAAAACTAATTTAAACTAAGGCCACAAATTAGTGAACATATCAATCTTCAATTCAAATAATATTCTTCTGCTTAGTGAAGTTCCAGAAAATGTTGTAGAAATTCTCATTTACTAAGTTTGCTGTTGCTTGTTGTTTATCCTTCCTAGAAAATAATGCCTTGTATAAACTAAACCTTATGCACTATTGCAGCACTGTGCGGCGTCGTTAATGGAACTTCAGATAGATGCTGTAATAGCCTCGTTGACGCTCAATGTCTACTAGGATGCTGACGACGTTGATGATGGTGCCGCTGATGGCCAATGATAATCATGATAACGTCTGATAATACTTTAAGAGTGCAGAAAAGCACAAATACCCATGGCACATAGATATATGCTAGACTAGACTAGACTTAAGTATTGTGCATGCTACAAGTAGTATGTACTAATATTTGTACTCGACACTAAAACTAAAGTGAAAACTCTGTTTATGTTGGATTCAAACTTTTCTTTTGATATTCAAACACATCGCACATTAGCCAACACCAACCAACGCTAAATACGCTACGCTCGCTCCTACTCGCTATGCGCTATATCAATAGTTCAATTATGTACTAAAAGTTAAGCACTTTAAAAGTTTGAAATATTTATTGTAAGTACGTGACACACTTTATAATGTGTAGTGTCCATCAGCAACTACAACAGCAGCACCAGCAGCAGGAGTGGCAACATTGAAGCAAAAAGTTTTGATGCGTTAACTAATTGGCCAACAGGGAGTGAAATTGGCTTGGAAGGGGCTTAAAGGTGGCATAGGAAACAAAGCTTTTGCTCATGAAGCGTATTAAATGGAGTTGCGTACTACGACAAAGTTCGATATTGAAAGTTGAAGTTAGTTGTTGTTGCTGCTGCTGCTGCTGCTATTGCAACTGCGACACACACGCATGTTGCACAGAAATATCATTTGGTATTGTGCAAGCATGTAGAAGGGCACTCGTTTCAATGTGTGTGTTTGTGTGTGTTGGAAAGCTGCTAATTAGCAAGTATTGCATGAGCTGTATCCAATTAATGTTCAACCACATTCTTCGCATGCTGAAGCCCATAGCTAGTGGCGTACTTCAGTCAATTATACACCAAAATTTTACATTGCCTTTCCGGCTGGCTGGCTGGCTGGCTGGTTGACCGGCTTGTTCAGTGGCAATACAACGCTTCGACCGCACAATTGCAATAGCTGCTCTGTGTACGTACCGAGTAGCATCGATTTTAGTGATTCTTGCTGCAATCCATGTCATGTCAATTGATGTGTGCATGCTTCGAATTTTTCGCCTATAAAAAGTCTACAAACGTGAGTTGTAGTTTTTTTTTTCCAATGTTCGTTTTGATTCTTGCGCAAATTTGATTTTCAAAATTGGCAAAGTTCTTGTTTTGTGGTTTTCTTTGGCAAACGCAAACGGAAATTGCATGCCACTTAGTTGGTTTTATTTTTCTTTATTCAAAATGTTTGTACATACGCATGTATGCAGTTTCTGGTTTAGCAATAATAATATTTCAACAACTGACCATCACCGACGCCACCAATGTCGGTGGCAGCCATCGCTGCGTGTCCAGACGCCACAATTCACACAAAAAAACATTGTATACACTTCACCACAAACATGCGCGCCATGAGTTTACACTGTTTGCCTTTAATTAAAGGAATTTTACACACGGATTATGCAGTTTATTGATTCAGTGTTGAGCTGATGGGTTTAGTTTGAAGTTCACCGATATCGATAGAGTTCGCATGTGGCATTGTTGTTTTATCGGAATAAATTTTTTTTTTTTATGCTGTTTACTATTTTTAATGTACTGAATAAATTTTTTATGAAACTACGGTTTAGGCTTATGGTTAGAGTACAATAATGAAAGCAACAAAAAAGCGATTTTTATATTATCTGTTGTAATCTTTATGTAGCAACAACAAATTGTATTCATAGAATCTAAAATCCTTATAGAAAATGAAAGTAGTGCTCAATTTTATGCACTTTAATTGTCCAAATCGGCTTATCTTATTGCCTACCCATTAACAACTCTCTATAAAGAATATACGTATCGAAGGAATCATTAGCAGAAGTCCACATTAGTGTGAAAAGTTGTCCGGAATAAGCCAAAACGATTCCTTTGCATGCTCAACAAGCTTTTTGGTGCCTGTTAGGCACATTTCCACTGAGTAACCATTGAACATCCGATCGGGACTGATTTAAGAGCGCTGACCCAAACAGTATATCCAAATAGATGGAATGCAAATTTTGCTCAATAGTTGTAAAATTTACCCTATTGACTCTACCTCCAGCCATAGTCAGAGTAAATGGATTTAATCTTTGTTTAGATTATTTTAGTTACCAGTATCAGCATTGAAAATGCTTAGTTCCGATCAAATTACACACAACTGAAGTGACTGACGACAGGCAAGCATAGAAAGGTTGGACGTGCAAGCCTTACGACTTGGACAATTATTTTGTCGCAGGAAAGGTACGCACTACAATCAGCATAAAGTAGGCCGTACTACCAAACACGAAAGATAAATGTGCAATCACAACAGATTTCCGGAGCCTTCTTATCCAAGCTTCTCCGACTAATCAAGGAATCTGCCAGCTTTGAAGATATATGTGAGTACTGGAGACATATCAGCCGATCTATAGATATTGCTGTCAAGAGGAATATTGGTTAAAACAAATCAGCTATTAAAGAGCGATATAGAATGAAACAGAGACAAGAAAAACGATGCAAAAACAAGGAACAGGAAATGCATTACATTTAAGATGTTGAGAGGTTACACGATTGAAATTGATCTCGAAAATCCTATTAAAAGTTCAAACATCTGGAAAAGGCTTTAGACCTGAAACCACTTTTTTGCAAGGAAGTCAAAACAAGTCTGTTTATAGATGCACAGAAATCACAGAGAATATGACAGTCACTTCTCTCATCTACTTGGAAGTGATAAAGGACACAATGCCACCAATAGAGATGTGATAGAGCTTTGTGGAGAATGAGGACATGATGAAGTACTTAAATATCCTATGACGATGGAAACATTCAATTATATTATTGCAGAAAATGTTATCTAACTGAGAACAGAAATAACCAGCAAAACAACATTAGATTGGAAACCAAGCAAAGAATCATGCTTACTATTGGGTGCCACTTTCAAAGATACTCCGTTCAAAACCCAACGTAGAATCTGGTCTAGAAGAATTGAAACAATGACTGCGGCAGTAATCGAGTGCAAAATTCTTTGTAGGAATTTCGGATCTTCATTTTATATATATTGGACATATTGGACAGTTATGTCGGGAGATGCTGGAGATGCACCTAACAAATATTTCGCTGGCTGGAAGCAGGAGTGCCTACGAAGTAGATAGCAGCCAGGCTTTTTATACTAGGCCAACTGCAAAGTATGTGCATAGCACTCCAACATTAAATGTCTTCAAATCACCTCGTACTCCCTCGAGATGCTATTGGAAGAGAAAGAAATAGACAAAGAGATAAAGAGATATATAGCGATAGAAGGAGATAGAGATAGAGAGTGATATAGAGATATGAAGAGTTCAGAGATAGAAAAATAGAGAGAAGGAGATAAAGAGACGGAGCTAGAGATAGAGAGAGAAAGCAACAATAAGCCCAAAGACATAGCCTAAAGAGATAAAGCTTATCTTGGCACTGTGCTACATTTGTGAACTCGAGCTTACTTTAGCTCTTATTCCACATTGTCTTAATTCCTAATGGGACACCGTACAATATGACAATGTAGATGCCATCAATATATTTACTGATGACTAAAAGCTCGATGCATGAATCGAAGAATACATCTTTTGCCTGGACATGAGCACCTGCAAACCATTGAGGTAACCCAACCTTTACAACGGGTAATGACGCAAAATCTAGACTCGACTATAAGTACAAAAAAGACAACAATTGAGTTCTATTTTGATAGAGCATTATTACTTATTTCTTTCAGACGTGTTGAATTCGTGATGAACATGAAGTGCTTTGAAAAATGTCATCAAAGGATGACACACTCTGACCACGTGTTGGTAAATTCTACTCCTATAACATTCAGCTTATAAAAGGGTTCACTGTATGACATTTTATGCCTGAAGGAGTATTAAAATCAACTACATATGACATTTTACAACGTTATGAGATCAATTTATTTATTTCACATCTTCTACACTTCCAAGGTTAATAATACATAAAAAAAAATTTAGGTTTTAAAAAAAAAAATAATTTAATAAGAAGTTTTTGCATGGCTTCAAGTGGATCCATATAGAATGACACAACCTCTTATAAAAGAGTCCAATATTGCGATTACTGGTGTAGAAGAATGCACTGAGTAGCGACTGAATACATAAATTAAAGCAAATTATGATAACAACTACGTGTTCTAGCGCAACAAATCTACTGCACTTGGAGTAAGAGAACATCCATTGAGTTACTAAGGAACACAATCCTACCAACTTTCCGGAGGCTCGCTCCATTGAAGATTTTTGGTCAATTCGAAAAGGTCGTGTCAATGAAAATGGTTGGGAAGTCTATAACACAAGCAACTTACCAATCGCATTAAACCAAGCCTTGTGCAGTAATAAGTGGAGGGTACTAAAATTTAGACTTGATCATATCAGGCGTCATGGTACTGTTGAGAACCATTAGTCATTATTTTTTTAGTTTTATGGTGAGCTTTGAATATATTTGTTAACTTTTGTGTTTCGTTAATAAATTCTTGTTCAATCGTCAATTGAATGCAATCCAGATTTTGAATTATCACCCGTTGGCGTCTACCAAGCAGAAGTTTTAGTGATCCAGAACGCTTACACTTTTACACTCGTATCATTTAGCAGCAATATTATATCCACTGACGGAAAATCTGAGGGTAGCCAGAGACAGTACCACTGCCGATGTAATTCCAGGGCAGTTAGGATACGGATATCTATGGGAACATAAAAACTACGGATCATGCAAAATACAGTACGCTGACTGGTTAAAAATGGGCAAACATAAAAACATGCGAAACATTCAAGCTAACTTTGCTGAGCTACGTTGCAAGAGATACACATATATTTTCGGCTTATTGTCACCTAAGAAGACTTGCACCCGAGATACTGATATTGCTATGGCCCAACTCAACATAAAAGAAAGCTGGCTTTACTCGTGAATCTCTTGTATAATTTCCATCTTGCAAAGACTGAAATTGTAATAGAAAACATCATATGATTAATAATGAGCCAATGCTATGAGTAATAATACGGAACTTACATACTTCTGCCATTGCAATCTATTTGAACCGAACCTAAGTATACACCATCATGAACTGTTCAATGAAGACTTTCTACTTAATTCTTTGTAATTCTTCTTAATTGATATTTAATTGATATTTAATTCTTCTTAATTGATTTATACCCATATATCACACATGAGAACATATAAAATTGCTTGGAAAGCAAAATCTCAGCCGCTTTGATGTTTCAAAGCGTGTGCAGAAGATAAACTGGGCACATGACATGATATAATCTATTATTTCCATTTGAGTAGATCTGTGATCTTTTCTTTTTCTTTCAACAGATTTGTTTAAAAAACAGAGAAATAATACATTTAACATTTTAATCAGTTTGTTTGATCTTTTTTTTTTTAGCTTCACAGGCAGATTTGTGTATTGAAATGTTGATAAACATTTAATTATAAACTTGTCACTTTTTCTTTGATCAAACACTTTGAAATCTTCAAACAAACCATTCACATGAATCATTTACAAAAAACCGAAACACTGTACCCTATTGAATCTAAAATATGTATGGGGATGTTCTTTTATTGGAATCCGTGTGTGATATTTGATTGGGTTTCAACTTAGCGAATTTAATTTCTGCCTGGAAAATTTGCAAGCCAAATATAAAAGCAATATCTCCAGTCATCATACATACAGATGACAAGATCAATCAACTTAATACTCTTAAATATCATAACAAAGTAGATCGCAAGGAAACTGTAACAGAAGGTAACAAACAGATCTGTGAAGTTCTTCTCTTTAACACTTTCTCTGTTCTTATAATATCTCAAACGTTTCTATCGAATTTAAAACGCAAGAACTATAAGGTAGTGCCACACAAAGCTTACATTTTCGCAGAACTTCCCAGTAAATCTTCTTTTTAGCCACAGTGTATAAGCAAATAAGCAAACCAGAAGAATTAAATCAGTTTTCGAACCAAATTGTTGGCAAAATAATTAGTGACAATGCAACTATCCTCGAAAGCCAAATGAAACCGCAACTAATTGGCACTTCAATGGTTTGAAGACCAGCAAAGTATTGTTGTTTTGTAGTGGCACTCAATCGGACGAATGCACGTCAGTCAGCCAGTCAGTCTATCTATGCACTCAGTGGGCCACTCATTCACCACTTGTCAGTCGCAGCGAGTCGACTATTCGGTTGCTCCTTCATTTACTTATTATTCATTCAGACATTCAATGATTCGTCAGTTCGTTCGTTCGTTTTTTTTTTTTGTTAGTTTATTTTGCCAGTCGAATATTGAAAGTTAGAAAATACGGGGCGAGTGCTTTCGTTGCGATAAACGTGCATAGGAAACATTGCTTAGTACTATTGTATAGGGTACACATTGCAGAAATATAAGTTTATTCATTGACTATGTTTTAATTATGGCTATGGTACTCTAAGGTGAAGTGTTTCATGGCATTGTCTGGCTGCCTTTTATATTTTCGTTTATATGCTAAGATTATTTGAAGAGCATTGTTTGAGTATCTCTTATTATTAAGTCATATAAATTTTTTGAAATATTCATTTCAGACATAAAATATTCAAATTTTCCCACGCTTCGGAATTTTTATATCTCTTATAGTCGTTGAAGATTGTTGAAAAAGAAAATGAAGAAGAAAACTTCTTGAGCGATCTTTGAGTATTGCCAAGTGTAACACTTTGCATAGCTCTACATTCTAATTTCACAGTTTATTGGCGAGGGATATTTTTCGCATGAGACTGTATAACAAAAGTACACAGAAAAAATTCACTGTCAGGGGGACGTATATCAATGTTACTGTTAGGTGTTTTTTTTGCTAGTTCCTGCCGCTGTACTGTACGGCGGAAAGAAAAAAGGCATCGTTTAGTTTGGGAGTTACCATTTCGTGACGCACTCAGGCAGTTCACTCTCAATATCCGAACCAAGGTAAGGTAGGGACATAGGAACAAGAAAGAGATATCATCTTATCTGATGCAACATAAGTGTTACCACTTTCGCGACGATTTTATATTTTACTTACCTCGTTTAAGAAGTTTCACCGCCCCGCTGAAGAATTGAAACCTTAAAAGTAACCAAAATTGATCATAACTCAGCAACAATTTTAAGCACATAGTTGAGATTTGTTTCTTATGTAGAGAACGACAAAGTGAGGACTGTATCACACACGAGGTGCGCTAAAAAACATGATTTACTTAAGTAATCTTACTAGTCTATACTATCAAGAAGAGTTTAAAGAGGACTATGAAGGTGAGGACTATGATTTTTATGAACAATCTAAATTTAAATAATTCTGTTGTTAAAAACTCTTTGAACGTTCTGAAAACTTTGATGCATTGCAATGTTAGCGACATTTTGAACATACAAAACTGGAATAAAGAACAAACATAACATGTTTTCTCTTCTTTCAAATTCAATGTTTTGTTTGGAGTCGAGTTTATTTATACATAATGCCTTTGCAATATTATTTGTATGTTTCCATCATACAGCTCTGGCAAGGGTCAATGTGCAGTACTGATTTGACTTCTAACTAGTTTTCCCGGTCTAATCAGTGGCCTAGTGTTGGCTGATGTTAAGTATTATATAGAAAGCTTCACTTTGGTGGCTCATATCTGAACCATATCTGGCTCAGCGACTATGTGGATATACATGAACAGTGCGGCGTCTGATTAAAAAAAATAACACAGATGGCCAAGCTCTCACCAAACAATATTACATTCACACGTTGACAGATCACTGCTGAGCCATAGTTATTAGGCCTTGTACCGAAGGTAAAAGAGCCTCTTGGTTTTATTGAAATGTATGTAAAAGGTAGAAATTATGGTCACAGACCCCCCAAAGTTACCTCCATTATGGTCAGGAGTAATAGAGGAGTCGATATAGCCATGTCCGTCTGACCGTCTGTATGAACGAAAGGATCTCGGAAACGATAATAGTTAGAGACTTCGTGTTTTTTGCATTTGACTAGGACTTCTCCGGAATTTTACAAGTTTATTTTAAAATTTCGCCCCTCCCCCCTTCCCCGTAAAACTACCGGTAAGGTTTAAAAATTCTACTGCACAAAAAAAACAGTATGCCAGTGTAGAGATAACGTTCCTCTAAGCCAAAATCCAAAAATTTCATCAAAATCGGATAATAAAGGACGATTTTATAAGCAATTGAATTTGAACGACCTATGATACTTCCGTCCTCCCTTTTTCTTTTCATACATAAAAAATATTTTATAAGGCACTTATTCGTGCAGTGAGAATTGGTCATAAGCTTGGTCATAAGCTAGGGAAAAATTTATTGTGTTTGTTAGGCGACCTGTACTGGCACAGATAGGTTACGCCCGACTGACATTTTCGGCTGAAGAAACAGGCGACAGGCAGTGCTTCGTGTGCGAACAGCTTTTGTTGGATTTGAAATCACCATACCAGCGATATAAAGTGGTTTTTGATGGTGCTTCATCGCCATACAAAGAACTGAGTTGATCGACACACTCTTGTTGGGATGATCCACGTCGGAAGTTGTACAAAATAATCCAACGTAATCCTTCCCTTGAACACAAATAGCGCTTGTACATGAAAACGTTGTGAGAACGTTCACGCTAAAAAAATGTCAAACTTTATTTTAGTATTGCCAGATTTTAACAATTGACATTAGTGTAGCCACTTCCCAAAATATAAATAGTGCCCCTCGTATACCACGTGCTAGTTTATCAAAACTTACCACAAATCGTATTTTATTAAACTTTAAATATAAGGCGTGATTGCGGTAGACTAACTGCTTTGAACAAACACTCAACAAACTCAAAACTTAATATCCGTTCAGATCGAATGAACTAATAAATGCATTTTTTATCGATAGTTGCTGACAGACAGACATTTGGCGCGAACTGTCAAATGTACAAACTGTCAAAAACGCGAAGGTTTAATAGATGTTTCTTGCATAAAGTCTTTTAAAAATATTTGCGAATCATAATTGCACGAGTATTATTTTTCTATATAAAGAAGGGTCAGACTTCTTCTTCATAAAATGTTTCCAAATTCAGGTTTTTCAAACGCCAGAGTGGCCTGGCTAGAAGGAGACCCATCGCAAGTTTGCTTTGATGGCTTTTTAATCTGTCTCTATATCAGCTGGTTTGCATCCCAATATGTTCTATAACTGTGTGGAAATTAAGATCTCGATGCAATGTTGAATTTCTTACGTACTAGGGGCAGCCAGTAATCGATTTAAGGGCATGATTGTGCAGCACCTGAATACGGTTGCCAATTGTCTGCACGCCATAGAGTCCCAATCTGGCTGGCGTATATCTTTTGCCCGGAGAGAAAGTGAGCAGCCATCTAAGTTCAACCATCCTCAGGCTGCATTTTTTTAGTGTGGCTGTCAAGTGTCCCTGGAAGGTTAGTCTCTTGTCCAGATTGAAGCCAAGGTACTTTGTTAATAAAGGCTGCTGCAGATATACACCTTCTATTTGAATAGCTGGAGTAACCATGAGTTTAAGCGTAAAACATGGATTCGTAGTCTTGCTTGCATATATCTATAGATTTCAGCGTCTACACCAAGCTGTCAATATGTGGAAGTAACCCTGAAGGCCATCTGCTGCCTCGATGTGACATTTCGAACTGTATAAAACGGCAACATCGTCAGCATAAGTCGCAATAAGTGCCTTAGAGGGGGCGTCCATGTTGTCATCATCAGGGATAGGGAGATCAGCGGTATAGAGCGAATAAAGCAGTGGTCCCAGTACGCTGCCCTGCGGAACTCCAGCTCGCATCAGACTGGGGGCAGAATAGGTGTCCCGGTACCTAACCTGAAATTCTCGTCCTTCTAGTTAGGACCGAAGAAGGCAGAAGTAAGGCGCTGGCAGAAGTTTTTTAACCTTATACAATTGGCCGTCATACCAGACTCTATCGAATGCCAGCTTGCAAAATGTGCTGTGTAACTCTGTGAATCTGTTTCTAACTAATTATTAGACTTTTCTATTTTTTCTTTGTATTTTAATGCTTTCGTTGAGCTTCTTATTGTACAAAGATACAATGCAGCTAATAACATTCAATGTTATCCGGAAATTTTAGTATTTTCATGTTTTTTTACAAATAAGATGCACTGCATACGAAGAAAACAAATTTCTATGAATGGACGTACTAGTACAACCCGGCAGCATTAATAGTGTTTTATTTCATGCTTCTTTGTACTTTGTATTCAATTTCTTGTAGCATAAAAATAAAAATAGTGTGATACATTTGCTCTAACTATCTTTGCTAATATAAACTCTTGGGTATTGTTTAAGGCAAATTATCGATTTTCGACCAAAGGGTGACATCTGGGAATTTGAATATTTAAATAAAAGCTCATTCATATTTCATACAAAAGTATATCATCTTAAATTTAAATAGTACAAATGAAATATTTCCATCTGTATTTCAACTTTTATTTAAATATGATTCGTATTTCTGTTTCATCTTTACTAAGGCTCAACATTCGCTGCATGTGACCTCGTTAAAAGCGACAGCCAGTGTAAAGGACTAAGTAGATGTCAGGCAAACGAAGTACACAGTACAGCCTTTGTCCAATAATCAACTGAAGCAGTTTTTAGTTTCCTGTCTAATCATACTGTTGATTGGACTCACTTTATATTTTAGAATAAAGAATATTTTAGTGACATCAATGATAATTCAATCTTAAGTGCACTCACAGTAAAATATTTAATTTAAAAATTTGTGTCTTTGTGTTCTGATTAAAGTGTGATTCACTTACATTAAAAATTTTGTATAAATTCATTTAAATTTATATTGAATATATTTTGTATTCAAATGAAATAGGTTTTAATCAAAAAATATATCGGTGATGCATTTCTGCATCATACAGTTTAGCCTCGATTATCTTGAAAAGTTTATTACAAGCATTATAAATCGTGATATACAATTTATGTGCTAAGCTGAAGTTCGCGTTTATGTTTGGGAATCGTAGCTTGGGCCTAATAAGAAACTGAATCATAATCGAAAGGAAAACAGTAACGCTCGTCTACATAATATGTCACTGATTTTGATGAAGGGCAAAAATTGCTAACAGGCCGATCTAAGGACTAAAGTGAATGTTAATTTTCTCGTATTTTTCCGCTACTTATTTGTTTTATTATTATTAAGTAGTAGGCACTGCTACCTTACAGGTCTATTGTACCCTAACAGTTGTTGACCAACAACAACTCATGCAGCCCTGCTGCCCTAAAAAAGGCCACTAGGTTTTTGGGATTGAGTGCATGCACCGCCCTTCCTGTCACTTGGTAATTGCCAAGATATATGTGCCTGGTTTGGGTCAGTGCTGGGCAGTCCCCAGGAAATGCTCCGGAGTTTCATCATCCTCCAGACAGAATCTGCAAGTGCTATCACTT
>JAWNNP010001243.1:0-51691 GCA_035044805.1 Leucophenga maculata | reverse complement strand
ATACTATCAGATTTTCTTCAAATGTATTCGATTCTATTGTCATTATAATGTTGCACCGATTTAGAGCATCAACGTGTGGCATACGAGATCCCGATCTATTTTCCAAAGTATAATCATAATTTTGTAACGCTTAAGTCCATCTAGCTATCTTTGGATTCCACTCATTGTCAATGAATTACAATCGGTAACTATTTTAAATTTTAGGCCTTGAAGGTATATTCTAAGACGTTAAAGTGCATAAATTATGGATAAAGTTTCTAGCTCGAAGCTGTGATACTTACTTGTTTTCAGCAGTCCAGAATCTGTTTCACTCGTTCCTTTGGATAAATAAAAAATAGGGTGTATTTTTCTATAATTTTTTCTTTGCAACAAAATTGCACCCCGTTGCGCTTGCATCACAATGTAGTTTTGTTTCATTATTCGGTTCATATATAGCCAAAACTGGTGATTCTAATAACTTTTGTTTGAAAATTACGAAACATCTTCTTCACCAAACTTAAATGTCTTGCCTTTTTTTTCAAATCATGCAGTGGCTTTCCTTCCTTTACAAATTGTCGGAAATACGAACATAGTCCTACGAAACTTTGTACTGAATGTACATTTTTTGCAACTGGAAAATTTCTAATCGCTTCTAGTCCTTTTTCATAATCTTTGATTCTTTTTTCTGAAATAGTCTAACCTAAATAATCTACTTCTTCTTGGAAAAATTCACATTTTTTAATTCTCAACTCTCAATTGTTTTCAGTATTTCTTTCAAAAACTTTTCCTAATATTTCGAAATGTTGTGTTATACTTTCCGTTGCTATCATTATGTCATCTAAATATATTATTATTTCATTTGTCCTAACCATATCTGAAAATATTTTGTTATCAAAACGTTGAAATATTGACGGCGCATTTTTTAGTCCAAAAGACATTCACTCAAATTCGTACTATCCTAACGGAGTTACAAAAGATATATACTTTACTCATTCCGGGTGCATATGCACATGAAAAAATTCATTCTTTAGATCCAGTTTTTGAAACCAAATTTTGGTTGGGTAATCTCTCTAACAAATCATCTATAAGAGGTATATGGTAATTGTCTTTCGCAGTTACTTTATTTAGAGTTCGGTAATCGACACATATTCGAACGTCACCTGTCTTTTTACGTACCAGTACAATGGGAGACACCAACTCTGAATTACTCGGTCTAATAATTCCTATACTCAAATATTCAGCTATCAATTTTTACAACTAATTTTCCTCTGTGTATGCTTAATGTCTTGGCGTACAATTGAATGTCTTTACGTTGTCAACGATCAGTTTCATTTCACATTTAGTTTTCGCTTCAATGGGCCTCTTACATTTTAAATAATATTTTTCAAAAATTTCATAAAACTTTCGTATGTTGTAACTACTTAAATTTGAACCAATTTCAATATTAGGGCTATCAGTATTATCAATATCTATCATTAGCAGTTGACTCTTAAATTCTTCGTTTTCGTTTCACTTTTCAATATTTCCATTTTTACATATAATTTTTTCATTTTAAATAATTCTTGCTAGGCACTCTTTTTGTAAATGGCTCTCATTATCTAAAACTTTACTTTTAATTTTTTCTTTTCTATATCGATCATTATCATTATTTTTTCCTATCCTGTTGTAACTGTCACTTTTGTGTTCATTTTGCTTAATAATATTTCGATCATTTTCATTATTTTTCATTTTATAACAATCATTATCTTTACTTATTCTTATCTTGTTGTGATTATCTTTTATAAATTAATTTTGTTTCAAAACACGAGTATTTCGATTATTTTCATTACTATCATTTTTTCTTACTAATTCATATTTGTCAATCCTTAAAAAATCCTGTCCCAGCACAGCTTCATAGTTCATTGTATGATCAGCAACTACAATCAATTTTAGTTCATAATATTTATTGTTTATTTTTACAAAACATTGAAAACTTCCATAAACTTTAACTTTTGAACTATTTAATCCAAAACAAACAGAATTCATTTTCGATAATTCATTTTTATACAATTTGTTGTCCACACATGATTTTCTATGCAGCTGTCTGGGCTTCCGGAGTCGATTAGGAATAGTTGTATTGATTTCAAAATTTTCTGCATCTCCCTTCTTGTCGCCAAATTCCTCGATCTCGTTGTTGTTGTTCTGCTTCTCATTGATACCGTCGCTGTCGCGCCGGCTTCTGTTGGCAACGTCGATAGACACTTCTTCACCGCTTCATGCGCCGTCATCATCTTGATCTATTTCGTTGTCAAATTCGTTTCGTTGCCCGTGGGCGTCTGTCTCTACCTCTTTCAGCCGAATTGTGAGTGCCGACTTGTTACCACCTGATGGCAACTGCAAATGACGAAGCCATGCACGCAATTGCACGGCAGTATACATACTTCCCCCCTGGATACGCCCTTGTATAGTTCACTCGTTTTTATGCACTCAGTTTTTTTTAATACTTTAAAAAATTTTTTACACAATTGTTCAATCACTTTTTCGATCCTTTGTTGTTTGTCAGGTGAAAAAAAAAATTTTTAATTTGTCTATAGGCACTTTTATGTGGTATTCATCCCACTTCTGATGATTTTAGTCACTCCTTTGTACCAGCAACGCAACCTTCCAATAAATGCACATGACCGATCTTTTTCACTGTCCAATTTAATCCAACTCCTTCATGCGCGCTTTGCTCAACGCATACCTCTTCTCTCACACATTGTCACGAACATTGTTACATTTCATTTCTCTTTATGCTTTACAAGTATGTTATATGTGTACACTTAAATTTAATGCAGCGAGTTAAGAACAGTTATATTATAAAGGGTGCTTAAACTAACATGCTTGTTTCTTATATTATTAAAGAGTGTTGCCTTAAGCATAATTACTTAACTTATTATATGTAGCGGGTGTTACAATAGAGCCACTTAACCTATGACAACCATATATTGCTATATTTTTCATTTCGAACGAACGTTTTTGATCTATATCGATTTAAAGTTGATAAGCTACCATTCATCCGTTCTCCCTCTACGTGCGCAACATTTTTATTCATTACCTCATTACCTTTGTTATCTTTTAGTTCTTACTGACTCTGGTAGCTGTTTAATTTGCTATTGATTTCATTGAAGTCGGGGTTAAGTATACTTTTTAGCAATTTCTTATTACACAATATGTATTTATGTAGATGATAAAACATTCTAATAAATGCATTTTTATCGCATTGATAGTAGTATTGTTCCGTTTTAAAGAGTTGGTGGAATTCTATTTTTTGCAGTAATATTATGGGAGCTTCTACAGCAATAGTAAGTTTATGTGATGGTGTCCCCGGAGGATTTTTTATACATAGCTTACTGTTACTGTTAATACTTATACTATAGCGAGATCCAAAATTTCAACAAAATATATACAAATGTACATACTTAAACCTAGATGATAGTGTGAGTGAATAAGGAAAGCGAAGGATTTTAATGTTCAATTTGGCAGATCGGATGGATGAACTCTCTGGAGCCTCCTTCTCGCCCTTACTCCGTGATTATGTCTAAGGAGCTTTCGCGCCAACTGGTTCGGATGATTTGCAAGCTTGACGAGATATGCAGCAGCTTGACGGTTTATAACATCTTCCACCATCGGTATCTGGAGTTATTTTTCAATTTTATGTACCATGCCGCACCAGATTCTATTGAGGTTCGACTTTGATGCTATGCCGTATACCTGAATACTATATCTCCACATGGATGCTAGAATGACTTTATAGATATTCGTCTTGTTGGTAAGCTTTTTTTTTTTTTTTTATTATTATTTCTTAATTTGCAATCTGACAAATATCAATAAGCAAATTTTATAAAATTTTACAATAACAGGAATGCCTAGTCCCCAGTGCGACTAGATATTATATATTAACTTTTATATAGCCACAAAAGTTTAATTAATTATATACAAATTTATTTTCTAATTAAACCTATCTGGGAGATCAAGAACATAAAATCTTTTAAGTCTTCCAAAAGTTTCACTGTTATCTGCTAGATTTATTGCAAGATTATTGCTATGGTTGAGCAGTCTATCAATATATCTTCTACTAAATAATGCTATTTCATCTTTAACAAAGGCTTGTTGGTAAGCGAAAGCTTATTCCTGGCACTAAGGAGCCAAGCCATTCTATTCGCCTTTTCCTTGAGGTGCCTAACTACCTCAGTTATGTGGCGCTGGAAAGTAAAACACTTGCCCAGAGTGACGCCCAGATACTTGTGAGCATCCTTCTGGGCTGAGAGCTCTCCATGTACGAATACCCCAGGAGAGATGTCTCTTCTAAGTGTATATGTGACTGATACACACTTGTCATTGTTTATAGCGATATTCCATCTACAGGCTCAGTTCTCAAATCTTTTTAAGAGGAGGAGATCTGTAGCAGTGTAGACATATTTGTCCCTGGCTAGAACTGCAGTGTCAACTGAAAAGGTAGCAACAAGTAAATTGTTTGGGTCCGAGATCGGTATGTTGCCGACTGAGGGCATGTCATGCGTATACGGGCTGTAAAGTGTTGGCCCTAACACGCTACCCTGGGATACCAGCTCTGATTTTCTTTACTTGAGAGGACGGGCCGTCCTGAACCACTTTGAAAGAGCGCTCGTGAAGAAAGCTTTTGACAATTAGGTAGATCTGTGGGCTGAGAATTCCTTTAAGCTTATGCAGGAGTCCTGCATGCCACACATTGTCCAGCGCTTGATGTACATCCAAAAATGCTCCAACGACAGTCTCCTTACAGTTCATCTGCTGGCTTCCCAGATTTGTGCAGCATGATGATGTTGGCCTTCTTCCAGGCGCCTGGGAAGTGCCGGATTCGGAGAGCAGAGTTAAAAATGAGCACGAGGAATAGCAAAGCTCTGTGAGGGAGCGAATTGGTGGAGCGATTATCAAACTGGTCCTCACCTGGAGCCTTGTTATTGCGAAGTGCCTTAATCTCCTTTTTTACTTTCGTAAGGGTGATAGGGGATACCGGAAGGGCCATCTGCAGAGGGGCTTCTAGAGATTCAGTCACCAGCTGTACTCTTCTTGGCGACGCTGTAACGAACGGCTGGAACCCTGCTCCAGATTTTACGCAAAAGCTTCAGCTCTGTCCTGGGGGCATCTAGCCCAAGAGCCATCGGGGTTACGCACTGGAAACTTCTGTGCAACTTGCCTCTTGAATCTCCTCGTAAGCTTCCAAAACGCAAACTTTGAGCTTTCATCCGGAGTAGCTTTCTCCAGGAAGGCGTCTGTGGCTTCTCTTTTTAATAGTAGCTAGTACCTTTCTCACCCTGTTAGAGATTCTGCCGTACAGTCTATCTATCGCTGGGTCATTGGTTCTGTTGAACTCGCGTCTGAGGCGCTTCTTGAGCGTTAGGAGACCTATTGCTTCCGGAGAGAGGGTAAAGTTGCTGCGCGCGTAGCTACAGGGAGTTGCTCCATCTGGGGACGCAACTCGGGCTCCGTTTTTAGCCTTTTGAATAAATGTTTCGACAGATTTATCGACATCCTCCGCCGTGTTTAACTCCGTATTGAGAATAAGAGCATTGTTCAGATCATCTTGGAAGAGCCTAATATTGGCACCAAAAGGAACAAGCCTGGTCATTGGAGTAATTCGCTGAGGTACCATTTATAGCGAGGCAACTAAGGGCAAGTGATTTGATGTAAGATCATACTCCTCTCGCATCGTGAGAAGACTGCTGGCTATACCCTTGTACATGTAGAAGTCGACGCATTAGGGGGCTTTATACGGATAGTAAGTGGGCCTACCAGTGGCTAGCACTTGAGTTGCACTGCAGATAAGATAGTTATAAAGCGCAGTGCATCTAGCGTTCGCCGTCATACTGCCCCAGAGTTGATGCTTTGCGTTAAAGTCGCCCCCAACGATAAATTTATGACCAAACTGATTAAGTAGACTGCCAAAGTCAGGGGTATTCCAAGGCAACCCTGGTGGAATGTACGCAGCAGCCACCGTGATTTCGCCCAAATTGGTGGACATGATTATTGTTGCAAACTGTACGTGATTAGTCGTGATTGGTTGAAAGTGGTAGTGTACTAATCCCTGTCCTTCAACTCTTGTTCTCTGCTGCCCAGAACTTGTCATATCTGCGTACGACAGGCCCTGCCGCACGATTGAAGTAGGAATTACCTGCTGCTTGAACGTGCTAAAGGGCTGAGAGCATCTTTCACTAGTCAAAGGACTAGTGTTGACACCGGTTTTGAGGGTTTTGAACCGTTGATTGTAAATTCTGCAGCTTTTATGAGTTGCTTCGTGGTTTCCATTACAATTGACGCACACCAGGTCGTCATAAGTATTTGCCTTGCACTGGCTAGAACCAGTCCAGTGAGGTTTATTGCATCTACTGCATCTGGACTCCTTGGTGCAATAATTGTTGGTATGGTCAAATCCAAAGCAACGATAACATTGGCGCATGTCAATATTCTTCCCCGGTAACTCCACTCTAACCATTTGCCAGCCGACTTTGATGACGTTTAGAGTCTCCCGATTATTGATGGCCTTTTTAGGATCTATAAATCAAACATTCTGTCCTGGAACTTTGGATGGATCGATTTCAGAGACGTCCTCACTTAATGATTTTGATTTCGGATTATAAATATTCACCACAGAGTGACCTCAAGAATTGAATGCAGTAATAATTTGCTCGCTGGGGGTAGAAGCAGCCAAGTTACATACCTCAGGGAGGCAGAAGTTCGTGTGTTGGAGGTTTACTTCTGAAAGCCTTTTTGTGATGGCTCTGTGGGTATCGGAGTCACGAGCGGTTGGTACATCGCTGACAGCCAGTACTGAGATTTGGCTAGGCCTTGGTGGTTTCTTAGCCGTTAATACTTGAGCTTGCCGTATTTCTTCATCTTTGTCGGTTTCGGCTTCAACCACATCCATGCCAAGGTCAACGTCCGCTTGACTAACTTCTTGGACTGCAAGAGCAGGAAACCGATTTTCTACGAACAACGTATGTCTTTTATACGCCTTTTTAGGTGAGTCTAGTGTCCTTATTTTCTTTGGCGGGATTTTCTGCCAAAAGACTCAGGCCGGCTGGAATACAGTCATGGTAATATATTTGGCAAGCTGTGGTAGTGGGCGACTACTTCCATTTGCTGATAGGCAAGAATTTATTGCCCCTCTTATGCGGCTGCGTGCAGGCTTAGGGGAATGTATTGCCCAATGAGCGGTATTTTTAGTTCTTGCGCACTACTTTCTTATCTTGTTTCGCAAACTTATCTTTACCGTGCCAAGTAAAAAATATTTATATATATATATATATATATATATATATATATATATATATATATATATATATATATATATATATATATATATATATATATATATATATATATATATATATATATATATATAAATATATGTATGTTCTTCATAGACACCTAAAGCCACCCCACTTTTTCAATGGATCTACACATCGCGGTCATAGATGTGGCATAGATGTCTCGATTTTGACCAAAGCTAACACAATTTCTTCATCTGACCCCATTAACATGTATACCAACTTTCATTAATGTACCTCAAATGAATGAAAAGATATAACGAATTTTGTTTATCGCTTTTATGGGGGTGGGGTAACGCTCCATTCGATTTTGACCAAACTTAACCGAATTACTTTCGTGACCTACTTGAAGTTTGTGAATTTAATCACAATCGGTTTGACGTTTTGGCTTCCTATAAGTAACATACTTAGATACAAGTATAACATTTATTTTTATATACATAGAAGACTTGCTAATACCCGCGACTTCGTCCTCGGATCTTCCGATAAAAAGTAGCATATCTAATTACTTTTCTTATTTTGCTTCACTTGCGAAACTATACGGGGGGTGGTGTACCGCCCCTCTAATTTTTACCAAACTTAACTCGTTTACTTCTCATGATTCTCTTAACATGTTTACCAAATATCCTTTTTGTCTCTTAAATGGATGCAAAGATATGACAAATTTGGATTGTCGCTTATATGGGGTTGAGGCAACACCCCCTCTGATTTTGTCCAAACTTAACAGGTTGACTTCTCCTCATCCTCTTAACATGTATACCAAATTTCATTTCTGTACCTTAAATGGATGCAAAGATATGCCCCCTCCGATTTTGTCAAAACGTAGCCTATGTTCTTTTCCATCATCGCATCTATCTCTATACCAAAATTCGGACGAATTGGTTGAGCGGTTTTGCCGTAAGAGAGGAACATCCATACATACATACATATAAACTTTCGCACTTATAATATTAGTAGGATAGATTAACACAGATTGAATTGAAAATATACTATAATTTCATATTAATTTAAAGTTGAAACGTTTAGAAGATCGATGTACAAGCTCTGTGTGTGTAAATCGGTTGAGTCGTTAACGATTTTGAATCTATCTTGCTAGCTGTTTTAGCATACGTAAATGTTCATGCGTGATCAATCGTTCGGTGTTGCGGTGGACGAATTTCTGAATGGTTTCTGCCACTGTGACAATACCCAGATCACGATGAATGTCACTGTTTTCTACATACCAATCAGCGTTTGTAATTAATCGTTACATTTTTAAAGTTAAGTTGTCGAAATCCATTTTTGACTTCATTTCGTTTTTTGTATATATATATTGCTTCCACATAAGATAAGCATCTATCGTCATTCTATTATATTTTGCACGGGTTTGAATTTTGATTTAAAGATTTCCTATTTGTATATATTACTTGAAGCATTTTTCAAACCATATCATTGTATTTGTTATAATACCTTGAAGTCGGCTTGAAGCCCTTTTTGCATTTTTGTCGGAAGAAATCAGAACTGTATCATCAGCGAACGTCGCTAACATAGTCCCTTGGTATGTTGGCGTTGGAATATCTGTTCTATAATTTAAAGGAGAATACTTTCTATAATAAAACATAACTTTTTGGTATGTATCTGTCGGAGCTTGTTCTGCCGATTTTATTCAATTGAGTTAAAGAACTAAACAGAAAAAAAACGGCAGGTGACGGCGGGTGCCCAGGGTGTTGTGTTTTCCGTTAACGTAGGTACCAAATAGGTACCGTTGACGGTGATGTTGGGATCGCTAATTTCTTCTACGGTAGCCAGTTGACCAATAATGGCCACTAAGACATCACCAATCTCCTTGACCGGAGTGAGGTCGTTGAACGTTGTACAACAATTGACAACATTGCTGGTTGCTAAATGTAGGGCGCATGGTGAAGTCATTGAAGCCAAGCAGAATGTTGGAGTTGCGCTGCTGCAGTTTTTTACCGGTAGTTTGCGGTCGCAGCACTCAGCCAGAATGGGCTTTTCGAGGTTAAGAAGGGTGTGGCCTCGTGCTTAGAGACAGAATATTTAATTAAAAAGTAAAGTGAAGTATACTAAATCTAGCTGAAGACATAAAATCGGTGACCGATATTTTAGTAAGATCCTCGGTTTTCGCTAGTTGGTCTATTTCCAGAAGGACTGGGATTAAAAGTCCTATTTTGGCAAAAGTTATTGACGTAATTATGTTATCTAGTTCCATGATTATTGCTCTACACCTTGCTAAGAGGATATCATATAAGTGGCCTGTATCTATTTGCTTCTGTTTTGTTATTAGTCTCTGTAAATTGTAAGATTTCGTTTTGCACCTCAGTATTTATTGTAATTTGTCTGTTTTGTCCGTCAATTAGTTGGTCTTCTGTCTTTGTTAGTCTGTCAAAGTCATCATGGTGCGTCCAAGCATCTAGCTCTAGAAACCATCTAATTGAAAAAGTTTCATTGTATTTTTTTTTAACGCTGGCTGTCCCTCCTCCCCCTTATAAGTACTAACGTACTAAAATCTTCTTCAACCGTTTCTTCCACATAGAGGGGGTTTAACTTGTTTCCTAGCCGCCTGTTAGACTTCACCAGAACTTTTCCTCGAACCTCAAACTTTCTATCTCGTCTATTTTTATTGTGTGTTTCAAGTTCTCCGGCTTGCGCTAACTTTAGACATGACAGTATTCGTTTGCTTTCGCTTGAAGATCTAAAAGTTGAGAGCGGATTACACTCAGTCACTGTATGACGGATCTGTTGTATTCGATGATGGCCAGCAAGATCAGTTCTTCTGTATCATCCAAATTTTTGTCAAGTTTGATACACAGTGTTATTTCCAACTGTGTATTTTGAAGTATGTGTCTCATCTTTTTACCAAAAACCTTCTTCTGCTTCGCGTTTCCGCCCTTTACTAAATCAGAATCTAGTTACGAAAACAGTTAATCGGTCAATATGTTTTCTCAATGGTGTTAGTCGTGGATTCTTCGCTGTGAAGAGTTTACATGCTGTCATTGCCATTGTCCAAGGCATTAACGGGCTGTCTGGACAAAGCATCTTCAACCACTCTTTGCATGGCTTATAAATATGCCTATGAAAGCTTTCCATATTTTAATATTTCCATATTCTATCTGCAACCTCAAATGTCAAAGGTCAGTAAACACGGTTAATTGTTCAACACCGTAAATATAGTTTCTCAGTGATTCCAATGCCCAAACGATTGATAACAGCCCTCGTTCGTTTGTGGCAAAATGCTGTTCTTTTTTGCCTAGTGTGCGTGAAATCATCGTGATTGGTTTGCTTTCTTGAGAAAAAATGGCACCAGTTGCATACGAAGATGCATTTTTTGTTAAATCAAATTGTTTCCTAAAACCTGGATACGTTAGTACAACGTCATCTGAGATTAGGATTTCTTTCAATTTGTCAAAGGCTTAGAATACTTAATAGAGAATACTTAACAATGGCTTCGAAATTCTTGCGAAATACTTAAATAAACATCTATAAGATCCGGCTAAGCCTAGTAATGATCTCAACTCCTTGAGATTAGTTGGTTCGGGGAAATTACAAATTGTGTTGACATTATCTGGACACGTTTTAATTCCTCCCCTTGAGACTAAACATCACAGATACTCATCCTCTGTTTTTAAAAATTTTTTTCTTCTGAGACTCATATATTTGCCTCATGCAAACTTCTGACAACTGACTCAACGGTACAACATTTTCCTCTGTGCTCTCTATTCACATCATCAATTGCATTCTGAAAAATACGTTGGCATGACGCCAACGTATTTCTGGATATCCAGAACGTATGCTTTAAATGGTTCGCTCGGCCGCTGCATTCGTTGACGAATTCTGTCCTCGAGATGCTTGATTAATCAAGACGGAATAAATAATGACAAAAAGTCATCCTTGTACGCTGCCCAATCGCACCAGTCTGCAGAATTGTTCCTCCACCAGACCAGAGTGGCACCTGTCAAGAGTTTTGGCATGAGGTGTTTGGGCACTGCGTAAGCCCCACGAGCACCTCGATCCTCTCCAGGAATTCCAGTAGATCGGATGACCACTCAAAGTGAAGGAACCACTTCCTAACCCGATCCATCACGTCGGACAAGCAAATCCCTGGAGATAACCTCTGACTAACAGGAGAAGTCCCTCACCTAGAAATTCATACGTTAGTTGTGCATGCTCTAATTTGCTCAAGTAGTTTATACAGGTAGCCATGATGGTTGATGATAGATCAGGAAACTGGATTTAGGTACACTAAACTGTCACACACGGGGGCGACAGCTTCCTACAATAGATCAAGTATTTATATTGAAAAGAATTAAAAATAATTAGCCATTGTTAAACGGGTAAAAACCGTAGATGGCTACACTTTTATTAAATATTATCATATCATAACCATATTGGGAATTAAACAATGGTTTTATGATATTGACAACTTGGAGATAGATAATGGATTGTATAATTTTAAAAATATGAAATTGAAATACAAAAATTTAGCTAAAAAAATCTGGAATTTACAACAAACCAGAACAAGCTCGTCGAAGACGATATTAGAAGTGTGTTTTGGGGAAAAACATTGCAAAAACAAATAATAAAAAAAGTTAATCAGGTATGTAACAATGTGCAATATGGAATATAAGTAACGGTCAAAATCTCGCATGAGTACGAGATAGTATTAAGTAAATGTGTTTGTATATATATTACTAGTATCAATCTAATGTATTCATATGCGTGCAGATGTAAGAGCACGTTTACTGCGCAACGGCTGTCACATAGGCAAACGAAGAAGAAGGAGGCAGAATTAAATGATCGTTTTATAGTGCAGATTTTGTGATTTTATTGCTCTCATTACAATCTAAGAAATGAAAACGCGCTTACAAAATAGTGAATTTGAATATAATATAACAATAAAAAAGAAAACATGAAGCTGCTTAATTAATATACATAAAGTGAGTTGCGGGGAGCTTGTGCAGCGCAAGGTTAGCCAATCGCACATCAGCATAATGAGTTCAAAAAAATAAATGAAAGCTTGCAACAAAATATACAGCAACAAGATATTGAGCCACAAATAACTGAACAAAATACAAAACAACAACAATTCATACAGCACCAATTTGAAAAATATTCAATACAAAAAAATAACGAACAAAATGTAGAGCAACAAGAAAATTTACAACAACCAAATATACAGCAACAAACTACAGAATAAATGCAGAGCCACAAGTACAAAAAAAAAAACAAAAAAAAAAACAAAGTGCAGAACAACAACAAAAACTATAGAAACATAATATAAAGCAACAAAGTGATGAATGAAAAAATCTACAGACGAATATCAACAATCGAAAAAAAGCAGAACAACAACCACTTCAGAAAAATTTAGCGGCCGATTATGCGCAGACTGGCGCCAGCAGTCATAAAGACAAAAGTTCAAGTCTGATGCGTACAAATGAGTGCAAAAGTTTGAGTACAATTTATGACGAAAGAGAATGATAATTATGAATTTGTCAGAATACCTTTCTATTTAAAAAATGCATCTAGAATTTTTCAAAGAGCAATGGATGGCATACTTGACAAAATGGGGCGAACTTGTCATGTATATAAGGATGATATTATCATATATACCGAAACTTTAGAAAGAAATAATATTCCTCTCGAAAAATCTCACTTTTTCAAAACCGAAGTCAAGACTTAAGTAGTTGATGCATTTGTACCGTGTGTCATTTCGGTGTTATTTTTTCAGGAGGGTTAACTTTTAATTAACCAGATTCTAAAATGCTATAACTGACTTGTTTCCTTGTCTAAGGATACTTAACTTTTCATCTAAGACATGAAGAGGTCGTCTAGCAGAATAGGAAAAATTTTGACGAACTAGAATTCAATAATAAAGACAGTACCGTGATTCGTTAAAGTGTCATTAGTCTTTTATTTCGGAGTATTACCATTGTCGAAAAGTGGTTTTTACTACTTACTTTACTAACAACTGACATATGAACTAAAAAATAATAAATTCTGACGTATAGAGTCTGTGGGAGGGGTCTTCCTTCAATTCTTTTTTCCTTCCTTACTTTAACTTCTTTTTTAACAGTGAAGAACTTAACAACTTTATTTAGAACGTACAGAACTCGCTTAATTATTGGACTTCTTTTAACCACGAATAAACTCTCGTAGAACTCGTTATGTATTATTAGAGCTCTTTGTTACGCGAACACTCGTTTCGACTCGCGAAAAATTCGTTTTCCAATAAGTGAATTTTATAATTTTTTTTTTTTTTCAATCTCCTGATGGAATACATCCTACGCCAATGCCCGTACATACAGAGTATGTCGGGCTCGATCTTCCAAAAGGAAGTGATGCTGCTCGCTTACGCCGATGACATCGATATCATCGGTACGCAGGAACGGCGAGTCAGCAAGGCGTTCTCGGAGATTGAAAAACAGTCTCGGCTCATGGGTCTAGCGGTGAACGAGGACAAGACGAAGTACTTGGTGTCTTCTCACTCTCCGTCAATGCGTCTTGAACGGTCAGTGACGATGGAGAATTTCAACTTCAGTGTTGTAGAAAACTTCGTCTATCTCGGAACAGAGATAACCAGCAACAACAACGTCAGCTTGGAGATCAGGCAAAAAATCACGCTTGCAAACCGATGCTTTTTTGGGCTGAGCAAGCAAATGAGAAGTAAAGCCCTCTCGCGACGGACGAAAATAAAGATATATAAGACGCTGATACTCCCGGTCCTACTGTATAGCGCAGATGCATGGACCGTGATTGAGTCGGACGAGACAGCGTTGGAAGTCTTCGAGAGGAAGATTCTTCACAGGATCGTTGGTCCTATTAGAGTCGGCGACGAGTTTAGGTCCCGTATGAACCGCGAGCTGTACCAGCTATTCGATGAGGTTGACATAGCGCATAAGATTCCAGCGGCTGCACTGAGCTGGGCACCTCATTCGAATGGATGAAAGAGCTCCGGCATGCATGGTTTACATGGGGGGCCCAAACTTTATTGGTGGACGCCGACATAGAGGACGACCGGGCATTCGATGGAATGACCAGGTATGGAGAGACCTGTCTGTACTTGGCATTCAGAACGACTGGCGCCAGCGCGCATAAGATTATGGAGGCTAGCGCGCTTTCCTGGACGAGGCCATGACCGGCAAACGGTTGACGGCCACAAAACTAACTAACTAATTACGAGTGCACTCGTTTCGACTCGGGAAGAATTAGAATTCCTTTGATTGCGCGAGCCTTACGTTGGACGCTAATAAAATTATTTTTTAGGCTCAAACGCCTTTATTATATCTTTATTAAGTTTTGAATTAAAACTAAATTATTATTACCATTATACACTTATAAAGGTAGGAGCGAGAGTGTTCCCTCAGTTACTTAAATTTTGAGAGGCAAAAAGAGCAAAAGATAGAGAGAAGCCAACAAAAATTTGTAGTTGAAAACAAACGAACTCAATGTTTCTTTTGCGTGTGTATGTAAAACGCAGGACAATCAAGCGAGCAAACAACCTTTCCCTATGACTATCAAAAGCAAACTAAAATTTAAGTGACCAGAAAAGAGAACGACTAGCTGCACTCTCAATACCTCATTAAGTATTTTATGTATATTAATTGTATTATATTTATTTAATATTATTTTCTTTAGCAATTTTATTCAATATTGTTATAAGTTTTTTTTTTGAATATAATGGTAATTCATGTTATTTGCTTGGATATTGTTTTTTTCCACATTATAAATAGTTTATTAATCATATATCATCTATATTTATCAGTTTTTCTGGAGCTCTCAACGAGTGTGGACGTGTGTTTCTGCAGTGCGGATCGTAATCGTCGAGACTTACCGTTATCTTTTCTCTTTGTCGTGATTGGTCGAAAAAAATCACGCCACTTTTCGTTTCTCTTTTGGTCTGATTTTCATAGTCAGGCCTGAACATTGCTTTAAATCAACTACTATTAAAGCGTAAAGCAATATCACCAAATAGCGGAGCTTGCTCCCCTTCTGCCCTCGGCATGAGTGGAGACGGCTCCTCTCCCCCGCCCAATAACTGGCAATCAGTTAAATCTTGCTCAAGACGGATTTTTAAGAGAAAGAATAATGAAAATTCACCAAATACTCTTTTGCGCAGCAAAAACCAAAAAAGAACGGATCATAATTTCATCTACAGTGATAGCAGCGATTTAGATGACGCCACTCCAATGTGCTCTAAATACACTACAACACGTAAACCAAAAATTAATGACAACAAACAACAACAACAACGACCAACAAGCCCTCGTACTGTAGAAATCAAGTATGATAATCATAACAGATTTGCAGAGCTAATGCCGCAAATTGAATCAGAATTCGATAATGAAACTGAAATGAACATTGATTGCATTGGTGATGAGGAACATGTAACCTCTCCAGCCAGTTAGGCGAACCAGGCTATGCCTAAGAAAGTTTTGGTACCTAAAGCGCCCCCGATCTTTATTCCAGATGTGAATGACATCAACTCGCTTATCAAAGAAATTAACTCAATAATTGGGGATAATTTTGCTTACAAATGTAATGAAGATGACGGCCGTGTCAGAATTGATACTTATAACAAAACGGACTACAATACTTTAAAAAAACATTTTTCGAACACCAACAAAAGATATACCACTTTTCAACCGAAAGACCAGCGAGCTTATCGCGTAGTAATTCGAGGACTTCATTTCTCCACTGATCCCAATGATATTTCAGAACAACTAGTAGCCAAGGGTCACAAAACTCGAAACGTGACAGTCGTTAAAAGCAGAGTAACAAAAAAACCATTACCACTTTTCTTTGTAAACTTGGAGCCTGCTCCTAACAACCTGGATGTTTACAAGATTAATCGACTTTGTCATGCAGTTGTTCAGATTGAAGCACCAAAGAAATTAAATGATATAATTCAGTGTCACCGTTGCCAACGCTTTGGCCACACAAAACGTTACTGTAATTTGACTTACACTTGCGTAAAATGTGGAGAGGAACATGACTCTTCTGTATGTACAAAAACTAAGGAAACGACGCCATTCTGCTGTAACTGTGAAGGTAATCATACGGCGTCATACAAAGGCTGCCCATCTTACTTAGAAGCCAAAAAACGCCATCAACCAAAGGCAAAATCTGCTCCTCATGATCACCCACAACATATAAATGTATCTTCGTATACTAAGCCAAACATATCCTACGCCAATTCTTTAAGACACAAGTTACAAAAACCTGCTGAACCCCAGGTTGCTGTAAAACATTTTACTTCAACCAGTAATCAAAACGACATATTACAATCATTGCAAGCCCAGTTGAATAGTATGATGCAGGTCATAAGTCATGATAATGATTCTAAGCCTCAGTCTCATACACGCTCGCCAAACAATCGCAAAGATATATTGCAAAAGCTGCTCTCCCAGATGATGAACATGATGCAGCTCATCACTCAATTATGCATATAAATCTCTCTACTATCCTTTGGAATGCTAACGGCCTGCATAAAAGTAGGCCTGAGGTCGAGCAGTTTGTTAAAACAAACGGCATCGATGTTTTAATGGTTTCAGAAACCCATTTTACCCACCGTAATTACTTCAATATTAAAAGTTACACCACATTATCAGCAAATCACCCTGATGGAAGAGCTAGAGGAGGGGCTGCACTAATTATCAGAAACGGCATAAAATTTGAAGAGCTGGAACCGATCCAGCTACCTTGGATTCAATGTGCAAGAGCAATAATCAAAAGTGTCCTTGGTGATCTTATTATTGCGTCGGCTTATTTGCCACCAAGACATACCCTATCGCACCAGGAAATTAATTACCTTCTCAGCTGATTGGGGTCTAAATATGTAATTGGCGGAGATTTTAATGCCAAACACACATGGTGGGGCTCGAGGATCATAACTGCTAGAGGTCGCACATTACTAGACTGCATCCTAGCGAACAACTGTAATACTCACTCTTCTGGTGAACCGACTCATTGGCCAACAGATCCCTCAAGGTTGCCAGACCTCCTTGATTTTGCAATTTCAAATGGCTTTGACCCAAACTTGGTGACCACATCCAGCTGTCTTGACTTATGCTCAGATCATAGTGCAATCAAAATTCTAGTTAATGTTCCTGTGCTCAAAGCTAACACTTATCCGAAACTCTTTAGAAAAAACACAAGTCTCTCAACTTTCCGATCCTGGATTGAAGAGAGAATTAATTTCAATGTTTCTTTAAACACAACAGAGGAAATCGATGACACGGTTGATCAATTAACGCAAACAATTTGTACAGCAGCTGAACAAGCTTCTCCTGCTACCAGATCATCGCCTTCCATTCCAAGAAGAGATCTTCACTTTTGGTCTCCAGAAATCGCCTCTTTGGTTGCTGAGAAAAGAAGGCTGAGAAGAGTCTGGCATCTTTCGCGTAACGTCCTTGACAAAGCAGCTTTTAATCGTGCGGCTAAGAATCTGAAGAAACAGCTGTACGTCTTGCGAACACGTTCTTTAGATGAATTTTTAACCTCTGCAGAACCAAACTGCGAGCCACACAACCTTTGGACAGCGACCAAATATTTAAAAAGACCAACTCGGACTCTGGCTCCAATACAAAATGCTGATGGTACCTGGTGTCGTTGAAACATTGAAAAAGCAACTGCTTTTGCCAATCACCTGAGAGAAACATTCACACCTTTTAATTTTTGTGATCCCATTGGTGAGGAAGAAACTCTTTCTTTCCTGGATATTGCCTGCCCGATGGATCTTCCCATTCGCCCTGTGGATTTGACGGAAATCACAATGGAAGTAAACGCTCTGAAAAAATCCAAGTCTCCAGGCATTGATCGCATTTGTGCCAACACAATCCAAGCCCTTCCATCTGCTGCGTTCGAGTTACTGGCTGAAATTTTCACAAAATGTCTTTTACTCAGCCATTTCCCTACAAAATGGAAATGTGCCGAAGTGATACTAATACCCAAACCAGGGAAGCCTGAACATCTGGTTTCATCCTATTGACCGATAAGTCTGCTGGCGATTCTATCAAAAATACTCGAAAGAATATTTTTGAATAGATTCCTTCCAGTACTGGAGGACTTGGAACTATTACCTGACCATCAGTTTGGTTTTCTCGCACTCCGTCAATGCGTCTTGGACGGTCAGTGACGATGGAGAATTTCAACTTCAGTGTTGTAGAAAACTTCGTCTATCTCGGAACAGAGATAACCAGCAACAACAACGTCAGCTTGGAGATCAGGCAAAAAATCACGCTTGCAAACCGATGCTTTTTTGGGCTGAGCAAGCAAATGAGAAGTAAAGCCCTCTCGCGACGGACGAAAATAAAGATATATAAGACGCTGATACTCCCGGTCCTACTGTATAGCGCAGATGCATGGACCGTGATTGAGTCGGACGAGACAGCGTTGGAAGTCTTCGAGAGGAAGATTCTTCACAGGATCGTTGGTCCTATTAGAGTCGGCGACGAGTTTAGGTCCCGTATGAACCGCGAGCTGTACCAGCTATTCGATGAGGTTGACATAGCGCATAAGATTCCAGCGGCTGCACTGAGCTGGGCACCTCATTCGAATGGATGAAAGAGCTCCGGCATGCATGGTTTACATGGGGGGCCCAAACTTTATTGGTGGACGCCGACATAGAGGACGACCGGGCATTCGATGGAATGACCAGGTATGGAGAGACCTGTCTGTACTTGGCATTCAGAACGACTGGCGCCAGCGCGCACAGGATTATGGAAGCTGGCGCGCTTTCCTGGACGCGGCCATGACCGGTAGACGGTTGACGGCCATTTAAACAAACAAACAAACAGTTTGGTTTTCGAAAAAGACACGGCACCCCTGAACAGTGCCACCGCGTAGTACAAAAGATCACAGAGGCTTTCGAAAACAAAAAATATTGCTCGGCTGTGTTTATAGACGTAAAGCAGGCCTTCGATAAAGTTTGGCTCCAAGGGCTGCTGTTCAAACTAAAGAGATTGACGCCAACCAATTATTATCTATTTTTAAAGTCATACCTTTCTGAAAGGTCTTTTCGTGTGCGCTATGAGGACGAGCACTCTAATATTAATGCCATTAATGCCGGTGTTCCTCAAGGTAGTGTCTTAGCACCTATCTTGTATACGTTATTTACCGCTGATACACCAATACTCGGCAACCATGATCTTCTAGCTGCAACATATGCGGATGACACCGCCTTCCTGGCCTTGTCTAATACTGCGGAAGATGCTTCAGCATTACTCCAAACACAACTTCACTTGCTCGAACCCTGGCTGGAAAGGTGGAACATACAGGTGAACGCGGACAAATCAACACACGTTACTTTTGCAACGAGGCATGGAACCTGTCCTCAAGTAACGTTATTTAACTCGCCAATTCCCCACGCAACGCAAGTAAATTACTTAGGATTGATAATGGATCGACGACTCACATGGAGGCCCCACCTGTCTTCCAAGCGACGCCAAATGCAATTTAAGTTTTTGAAAATGGGATGGCTCTTAGGAAAGAGGTCCAAATTAAAACTTAATCACAAGCTACTTTTATATAAAACTCTTATTAAGCCTATTTGGACGTATGGAGTTCCACTTTGGGGTACAGCCAAAAAATCTAATATAGATATCATAGAGAGATCCCAAGCCAAAATTCTTAGAAAAATAACCAAAGCACCGTTATTTTCCACGAATTCAGATATTAGATATGCCACTGGCATTAATTCAGTTCAAGATGAAATTGTTAAATTAGGCTTAAAACACATTAATAGGCTAAGCAACCATGACAATCAACTTGCCATTAATTTGTTAGACAATAGTTTAGATGTAAGACGTCTAAAAAGACTTCATATCCTTGATCTCCCATTTAGGATAACTTAATTAAGGTTTACTTAATTATGTTTCAGATCTCACCTTACTGCCTTATCTAGCGTCTCGCTGTTAACTATTAAGTTTATTATAAAACAATTTGTAAGAAGCAAACTGTAAATCATGAGTCAATGATATTGTTACAAAATTTAATGGTTGCCCCCATAGGGGCAGTTTTAAATAAACCAAAAACGTTATTAAAAAAAAAAAAAAATATATTTATAAAAATGAATCTTGTATCTTGCTATGTATGTATGTTCCTTGTAGGAAGCTTAACCATCCAACCGATTGAGCTGAAATTCACAGACAAACTTCAGTTCATTCAGGAGATTGTTTGAGTAAAGTTTGGTCAAAGTCGGAGGGGCTATGCCCCACCCCCCATACAAGCGATAAACAAAATTCAACATTTCTCTGCATCTATCTGAGGTACGGGGACGAAATTTATTACACATGTTATTGGTATCAGGAAAAGTAATCGTGTTAAGTTTGGTCAAAATGGGAGGGGCTATGCCCCACCACCCATACAAACGATAAACAAAATTCAACATATCTTTGCATCCATCTGAGGTACGGGGACGAAATTTGTTACACATGTTAATGGGATCGGGAAAAGTAATCGTGTTAAGTTTGCTCAAAATCGGAGGGGGCTATACCCACCCCATTGCAAGCGATACAAAAAAAATTCAACATATTTTTGCATCTATCTGAGGTACGGGGACGAAATTTGTTACACATGTTAATGGGATCGGGAAAAGTAATCGTGTTAAGTTTGGTCAAAATCAGAGCGGGCTATACACAAGCGATCCAAAAAAATCAACATATCTTTGCATCTATTTGAAGTACATGGATGAAATTTGGTATACATGTTAATGGGATCGGATGAAGTAGTCAAGTTAAGACAAGAGAATAAAGTTTCGTAGTTTAAAAGATAAAAAAAGTTATTTGATTTTTCGGATTTAAATATTGCTGAAAGAAGTAGAGAAGTGCTTGGAGTCGAGTAGGAGGAGAATATATTGTGTGATGAAAATAATAGTAACGGACATAGCGGACACAAAAGTCTTCATAGCCCATAAAACTATTGAAGCGGAAACAAAAGTCTGCACATTCAAAATTATTTAATTTTGCCCACGCTCACATAATTGCAAAGCATTGCAATTACTTAATTCACACGCGCCCTAATTTGTCCTTGCAACTCTTGCAAACCCAAATTTCCAATAACTATCACGCGTTCTAATTTTCTTACGAATTTAAATATTAAATTGATGCGTTTGCACCTAGTTTTAACTACTACATAAAATATTGCTGCGTCAATGTCTTTAAGAGCAATTAAACATAATTCAGTCGATAAGTCAATAAGTCGAAGGCAGCCAGCCATAACGTTGGAAAACATATAAAAAACTATCAAAATAAATCAAGTGCAAAAAATTATCAAAGTGTGTTTTTAATTGTTATAAAACATCGAGTGTTAAAACTAAAAAAAACATTCAGTTTCTTTTTGACAACTAAGATACTTGAATTCATCAAGTATTACTATTAAAAGAAACATCCAGTTTTATCGGAACGGCTCGCATTTGGATACACGGAGGCATCTAGCTCCCGTGCAGCCCCCTTGACAATAAACACAGAGACATCCAGCTCCTGTGTAGGATCAACGACAAAGGTATTTCTTTTACCCTTCATAGTGAAAGATCCTTTTACTGGGGATGAGGATGGGATGCTGCTGAAAACTATTCCAATTGATGAATAGTTTTTCCTTTTTTTTTTTTAAATTAAAATAGCATCAACGCACACTATCGTGCAAAAAAAAAAAAACCTAAAAAAAAGGAAACAACCTCTAAGAAAAAAAAATCATAATCAACAAGTAGTCAACAGTAACCACCACTGGCAAACATATTACGGAAGTTACCAGACAACGATTCTGTCTGTAGCAACAAGAACAACTGTAACAACTGAGGATTCAACAACAAGAACAACTGAGGATACAACAACAAGAACAACAGCAACAACTGAGGATTCAACAACAAGAACAACAGCAACAACGGAGGATTCAACAACAAGAACAACAGCAACAACTGTGGATTCAATAACAAAAACAACAGCAACAACTACAGAGACAACAAAAACAAGAAGGGCAACAATTGGAGCAAAAACCACAAGAACAACTGGAACAACAACAACAAGAACAGAAACTGGAGTATCAACAATAAGAACAACAGTAGCAACAACAACAGCAGCAGCAAAATAATGTTAGAAATAACTTAGAGTATTTAAGTATACACATTATATATTACACTTAAACAAACACTGTACAAGTACTAAATACAAAGAGGAAAATGACAGAAACACCTTCGGTTATCTTAAATCCTTTAAAGTTTCTTGAAACATTGCCAGAATTTCATTACAACAGAAACGATCTAAAGATATTTTTATGTTTAGTGGATAGAATCCACCCAATCTTACAAAATTATGACACGTTTTCTCAAGCGCTTTTTTCGGATATCGTAAAAAGTCGAATTAAGGGACGAGCTTGGGAGGTCATGGACATCAATTGCCATGCAACCTCATGGGCTGAAATCAAAGAAATTCTTATAGATAACTTCGGTGAAAGACGAAGTGTTGAAGAATTATTTGACGAATTAAGGGCAACACCCTTTAGAACAACACCTTTAAATTTTTATGAAGAGATAAAAACAAAATTAAGCGCACTCAATTCCAAAACCAACCAAGTAATGGGAACCAGCCCAGGAACGGTTGAATGTGTCAGAAATAACATTAGATCCGCTTTACATATATTTGTGAATAAAATGCCAGACCCTATGAGAAAAGTCCTCAACTGTCGCAGACCAAGTACGTTGGAATCTGCCATGGATATACTCATGAAGGACGGTATGCAAATCTGAATCCATTCCAAACAAATAATTTTGGAAGTGGTCAAAAACAAAATAATAACCGTAAAGACAACAACTCTAACCAAAACAGTAACAGCAACCCTAATCAAAATAATAACCACCGTTCTAATCAAACCAATAATAACAATGGTTATAAAAATAACCGAGATAACAGTAATAATAATTACAACAAAAATAATCGCAACAATGGTAATAATAATTACAACCGAAATAACAATTATAACCGAATTAACAACGATAATCGAAATAATGATAATAATAATCGAAACAATAATAGCAACAACAATTATAACCGTAACAATAACAATAATACCAACAACCAAAGAAATTATTACAATCGTAATTCAAGTCAATCCAGTAAAGCTAATACTAATAACAATAATCAACAAAGACAAGGCCGACAAAGCCATAATAATCCTTCTCCAGTAGAACCAATGGACATTGGAAACTTGGAATTAACAAATAACATGGCTGAAAATTTTCATTTACCGGCCTCAGAAGTGGACTTCCACATATAACCATTAAAACGAAATTAGGACATTTAAAATTTATAATTGACACAGGAGCCACACACTTATTTGGCCGAAAATTTGAAATAGAAACCGACCATAGACCTTTGACATGGTTATTTTCAATCAAAGAGCCCAACTCAAAGCATCTCAGATGGAGACTACTTTTAGGCGAACATGATTATACAATAAGGTATAAAAAAGGAATCCTTAACGGAAATGCAGACGCATTATCTCGCGTCAAAATCAACGAAGACAACATCGACATTAACTATGTCAACTTATCAAATAGCCCTATCAACATATACAATAGGCAAATCGTAATATCGAAGAAGAAATCGGGATCGTTAACTATAAAAAATGTCAAAATATTCAATCATCACAGAAAAATTATATCTACTAAAACTTTTGATAATAGTAAAAATCATCACTGTCGACGCTTGATACGCGTCGCCTACTATTCCTTTTCTTTTCATTTTATATACTTAAAAATAACATCCGAAAAAATGAATTTAAATTAATATGGGTTTCAAATTACTTCTTGTAGCGGAATTCTATTGTTTATAATCGAACCGATAACTGCAGTTATCGAGTTCGATCTCTAATAGATGATATTAAACTCACCTTTTTTCTTATAACGAGTAAATTGTAAGGCTAGGAAGCAGCCATTTGTTAAGAGCTTCGACCTTTTTTATTTGAGCTGCAAATTGGAGCGGACGTGTCTCCGGAATAAAAACCATATATAGTAAGAAAAGAAACTTGTCTCTTTTTTATTGTCGTCGACTCCCGATCGACACATTTTTACTTTTTTACGATTTAAATAAATCGATTATAAGCAGCTGCCACTCTCGGGCACACACACATCTAATGCGCCTAATTGTCTAAGGAAAATTAGGACAATTTTAATTCTCTACTTTTACAGCGAGACTGACCCAGCACGACTTTATACCCAAGGTCGGTCTAAACATTGGTCCTTCGAGGTTTTAAAGGAAAAGTCCTGTATTATACAATTCCCAAAATGTTTCCCTAATCAAATTTGCCGCCAAAGTTTAAGCGAGCAAACATTTCAATTTCTCATTAAAACGGTCGCACTTACAAAATGCGAGAGAGGAAGCAGAACGCTAACAGCAGCAGCAGCATCAAGAGGTAAAAACATAAAACTGGCAATAATTTTGCTAATTACAAAAAGAATAAATAAAAAATAACAAAGTCTAACAATAAAAGACGCTAACAAAATCAAAAAAAAAGTATAAAAAGAAACATTAAAAATAAAAACTGCATAAATAGTGAAAGAAGTGTAAAGTGTTAAAAAAAAAAAAAAAAAACAAAAAAAAACGCTTATAATTAAAGTGCGATAGACGCTGTCTAAAATTTTAGAAATAAAAAATCAAGAAAAAAAAAACAGGGAAAAAAACGCTTGTGAAATAAAGTGGGGTCCATATATATAAAAATTAATAAAAAAAAAAAAAAACCGTTATAATTAAAGTGCGATAGACGCATCTAAAAAAGTTTAGAAATAAAAATCAAAAAAAAAAAAAAACAGGAAAATAAAACGCTAACAAAATCAAAAAAAAAAGTATAAAAAGAAACATTAAAAATAAAAACTGCATAAATAGTGAAAGAAGTGTAAAGTGTTAAAAAAAAAAAAAAAAAAAACACAAAAAAAAACGCTTATAATTAAAGTGCGATAGACGCTGTCTAAAATTTTAGAAATAAAAAATCAAGAAAAAAAAAACAGGGAAAAAAACGCTTGTGAAATAAAGTGGGGTCCATATATATAAAAATTAATAAAAAAAAAAAAAAACCGTTATAATTAAAGTGCGATAGACGCATCTAAAAAAGTTTAGAAATAAAAATCAAAAAAAAAAAAAAAACAGGAAAATAAAACGCTTGTGATATAAAGTGGACGCATGTAAAAATTAAAAAAAAAAACAAAAAAAACGGTTATAGGTAAAGTGAAATAGCCTGTAAAAAAAATAAAATTAAAAAAAAAAAAAAAAGTGCAAACATAAGTGCAAGCGCACAAAAAATATACAAAAACGCAAGTGGATTTTTTTTTTTTGTTGTGGTTTGTTGTGTGTTCCTATTATTTTTTTTTTTTATTTTTTCCCAAAGTCCAGAGTGGTTTAGTTTTTTTTTTCTTTTATTTTCCGAATTCTGAGTACAATACAAAAAAGTATTAGAGTCGCAGTGTAAAAAATAAAGGGCTAAAGGGCTGCATAGACATTCGCAAACAGAGCGTGGAGTGAAGGAGCAGAAAACGCTTAAGCGGCCACGGCAACAACTTTATCAAAAAAAAAAAAAAAAAGCAGCAAAGCGACTACAGCAACAACAACAGCAACACATCAGCTCAAAAAGAAACAAAAAGAACGGTAAAGTTCTTACGTAAGGTCAGTTACCTAAATTTTTTCTTTTTTTTTCTTTTTTCTGTCACTCATCCATCTCTTCTTGCCATACAATTATTTGAATACGTAACATATAACATACACATACACTAAAAAAAAAAAAAAAAAAAACCCTTTTTATTTGGCAATGGTGTGTAATAGTTTGAACCTTTGGAACTCCCGCGCAAGAATTACCGTATATATATATATATAAATTTTTTTTTTCAACATACATATGTACATACATATAAAAGCAAACATATTATTTTTTTCTCACGTTGCTTGTCTCACTTGTCGCTCTCGTATAATACCCTAAGTTTTCCCCCTTGCGTGGTATATACGGCACAAAATATTTTTTGTTCCCTCAAAATATTTTTTTGAATTTTCTCTCAACATATCTAAGCTCGTATAATACCCTACGCTTTCCCTCTTGCGTGGTGTATACGGCACAGAGTATTTTTTGTTCCCTCAAAATATTTTTTTTTAATTTTGTCTCAACATAATATCTAAGCTCGTATAATGCCCTACGCTTTCTCTCTTGCGTGGTATATACGGCATGGAATATTTTTTGTTCCCTCAAACTATTTTTTTTTTTTTCTAACTTTCTCTTAACGTAATATCTAAGCTCGTATAATACCCTACGCTTTCCCTCTTGCGTCGTTTATACGGTTAAAAATATTTTTTGTTTCCTCAAAATATTTTTTTTTATTTTCTCTCAAAATATTGTTCCCTCAAAATAATATTTTTTTTATAATTTTTTATAATAATTGTGGTTCAAGGTGAGGGTCAAAATTTTAAAATAAACTTGTGAAATTCCGGAGCAGTCCTAGTCGAATGCAAAAAACACGAAGTCTCTATCTATTACCGTTTCCGAGATCCTTTCGTTCATACAGACGGACGGACAGACGGGCATGGCTATATCGACTCCTCTATCACTCCTGACCATAACGGGGGTAACTTTGGTCGGACTCCGACAATTAGTTCTTCCTGTTACATACATTTGCACAAAACCAATAGGCTCTTGTACCTTCGGTACAGGGCCTAAAAAATTAAATATGTTACTCTCGCGCAGTAAATATTTTTTTTTTTAAATATTTATTGCTTATAAAAGAAAACCCAATTCAATTCCCAGCTATATATACATTTTTTTATTTATATATATAAGACTGTGTGTCAGAATTCCCAATGGCAACACGAGTGTTATGTTGATGACATTCTCACAAGGGGGCATGAGCTCGATGAAGCTCATGATGCACAATCTCAGTTGATCTCAGCTCTCAAATCTGCAGGTTTTCCTCTAAAAAAGATTGCAGCAAACCACCCCGATCTGCTACAACATCTCCCCAATGATGTTATACTCGACGCAGAGTTTCTCAAGATAGAAGATAAAAGTTCGGTGAAGACATTAGACATTCAGTGGAATGCAGTGCCTGACACCTTTTCATATATTGTCAAAGCTCCGACAGTAAGCTCTAAAGCCACCAAATGACAAATTTTGTCTGCTGTAGCATCACTTTACGATCCAGCAGGATGGCTTGTTCCTATCATAATACTTGCCAAAACGCTAATACAACAGTTGTGGCGAGACGGCACTGAATGGGACGAATGCGTAAAATCGTTGTCCCTCACCAAGACATTCGAATCCCAAGATGGGTAAACTTCTCACCCAAAAACTCCACACAGGTGCATGGATTCTGCGATGCATCTGAGCAGGCATACTGTGCTGCAATATACTTGCGATGCACAGATTCAAACAACAGAGTTATAACGTCATTACTGGTTGCAAAGACTAAAGTCGCTCCCGTTCGGACTATTAGTGTAGCCAGACTCGAACTCTCTGCAGCAGTTTTGCTTTCAAAACTAATTGCTCATGTCAAACGCCATGTGAAACCCTTCACTCACTCCATTTATATATGGTCGGATTCGTCCATTGTACTCGCTTGGTTGGAAAAACGCGCATATTCCTGGAAGACATTTGTGGCCAACCGCATTACTCAAATTGTTAATAATGTCGGAAACACAGTTTGGCGACATGTACGCACAAATTATAACCCTGCAGACCTTGGAGCTCGGGGTTGTACTCCACAGGACTTGAAAGAAAGTTCTATTTGGTGGAGCGGACCCCATTGGATATCTCTACCAATGGAGAAGTGGCCTGTAAGTCACCGGTCACCGGTGATGGTTTCAGAAGTACGCAAAGTGGAAGCATTGTTAGTTGTGTCCCTCGACACTGATCCATTAAATCGGCTCTTCGCACCATCGCATATGTCCTTCGATTTTTCAAAAACTCGTTGCCATCCCGTGGGCCTCACATCGCAAACCCGGGAGGGCTATCTTACGAAGAAGTAATGGTAGCAAGGAAAAAATTCATTTGCATGTCCCAGAAGATGTATTACGCCATCGAAGTGCAAGCTCTAAAAAGCAAGCGATTAATTTCAAACAAAAGTTCTATCTTAACACTGAATCCTTTTCTTGATAGAGAAGGAGTGCTAAGAGCAAATGGACGCTTAGCTAACTCTGCTCTGGACTACAGTTCCCGATATCCGATTATTATTCACCCTAATAGTCGCTTTTGTAGTCTTCTACTCGAATTTATGCACAAAATTCTGCTTCACGCCGAACACTAACTAATGCTAAGAATGGTGCGGCAAGAGTTTTATATCCCAAAACTCAAAAATAAAATTAAACACTGCATCTCTCAATGTAAAGTATGCACTGTGCATAAACATCGCATACGGTCTCAAATGATGGCTGCACTACCCCCTGAACGAGTCATTCTATCCCCACCCTTTACTGTCACTGGAATTGACTTCGCTGGACCATTCTACATCAAGTCATCTCTGCTCAGACGGAGTCCGACCAGTAAAGGATATGTAGGCGTATTCGTATGTTTTGCGACCAAGTCCATTCATTTATATTATTATTGGTTATATTATTTTCAGACAACGGACGAAACTTTGTAGGCGCTAGCAAAACACTTTTAGCAGAATACAAAGTCTTCATTCAAACCACCGCTGCTGAAGTATCACAAAAATACAATGTGCATGGTCTTGAATGGTCTTTTATACCACCTTCAGCTCGTCACATGGGTGGTATATGGGAAGCGGCGGTAAAAAGCTTCAAAACGCATTTGAAGAAAGTGGCTGGCTGACTTAAATTCTCATTTGAGGAGTTTTGCACGCTCTTAATACGGATCGAAGCAGTTCTCAATTCTCGACCGTTGTCCCCGATAAGCGAAAATCCCACTGATATACTTCCTCTCACTCCTAGTTATTTTTTGCGAGGTTTACCCATGGTCATGATACCTGAACCTGATAAGCAAAACGTTTCCCTTATCAATCGATGTGAAAAATTGAAGATCTTACACCATCAATTTGCTCGACGGTGGAAGGAGGAATATCTCCACGAGCTGCACAAACGATACAAGTGGAAACACCCACAGCGCGATGTCGAAAAAGACGACTTGGTGGTAGTTACGGACGAAACCCTGCCCCCTACGTAATGGCGTCTCGGACGTATACTTCAAACAATAGCAGGATCCGATGGAAGAATCCGTGTAGCAGAAGTAACCACGCAAGATGGTGTCATAACTCGACCCTTTGTCAAACTTTGCGTGCTTCCTAAAAAATATCCACCACTATAAAAATAAAATTATCTCAGCCCTCACGCACTGCTCTCTATGCTTTCCTGCCTCTCACATAGTTCAGAATATCCTTAAGTAGTTGAACATATACCAACTATTTTCAAACCCAAATAGGCAAAACGTAAAATTCGCTCAAACACTCACCCCAACCAATGAGTATACTAATTTCAAACACAAAAATCTAGTTCAAAACACAAGCTAATGCCAGTCGATGCGTTTATTTTCTCTTTTCTTTTACACTTTCCGTGCGGTTGCACATAGATCCTGGGACAAATGCAGACTGTGTCACGAGCGACATGCACTCCGCCTCTGCAACCGGTTCAAGCGGATGGATACGCTACAACGAAGACAAACTGTCCGGCGCTTGGGCTACTGCCAAAATTGCTTGGCGACATCCCACGCTTTCGGACAATGTAGGAGCAAGGCCGTTTGTTGCCTCTGCGGCGATATACATCACACGCTCCTTCACATGGAGCAACAGACCCAGAAGTTGGGAGGAGACCATGCGCACCGAAAGAAGTCTGTTCAATCCAGGCTGGGATCGGTACGCGCAGCAACCACCAATACTCGGGAATCCCGCGCACGTAAGAGGCAACCGCATAGACCTCATGAACGGAGTTCCAGCATAGACCCTGCAGAGCATGTGGACAATGCGATCCGAGCCCTCAGCATGCTTCGGAAACATTTGACAATTGCACAAGTGCAAGGCCGGCGCGATGTCGACGCTTGATACGCGTCGCCTACAATTCCTTTTCTTTTCATTTTATATACTTAAAAATAACATCCGAAAAAATGAATTTAAATTAATATGGGTTTCAAATTACTTCTTGTAGCGGAATTCTATTGTTTATAATCGAACCGATAACTGCAGTTATCGAGTTCGATCTCTACTAGATGATATTAAACTCACTTTTTTTCTTATAACGAGTAAATTGTAAGGCTAGGAAGCAGCCATTTGTTAAGAGCTTCGACCTTTTTTATTTGAGCTGCAAATTGGAGCGGACGTGTCTCCGGAATAAAAACCATATATAGTAAGAAAAGAAACTTGTCTCTTTTTTATTGTCGTCGACTCCCGGTCGACACATTTTTACTTTTTTACGATTTAAATAAATCGATTATAAGCAGCTGCCACTCTCGGACACTGCATCTAATGCGCCTAATTTTCTAAGGAAAATTAGGACAATTTTAATTCTCTACTTTTACAGCAAGACTGACCCAGCACGACATTATACCCAAGGTCGGTTTAAACAATCACTATTATTAAGAATCATTTCGACCCTTCTAGAACAAATGCATTAGTCATAGAAGAGGAGGACCTTTTTCAAGACTTCAGAGAAGTATTACAGACTTGTTTCAGAGATGGATCAAAAGAAACACTAAAGGTAACAAGACGTACCAAACTTTTAAATGATATAACAGACGAAGAAGAATTAGCTGTAACCATTGAAAAGAAATAATCACCGCGGAATAAATGAGAACTTTGAACCTTTTTACAATATATAGGAACTATGGGACAATTCAAAAAATTGATAGTTGACAATGAACTTGGTTTTAAAGCACTACCACTACGAACTTTTCTACAAAAAAATAACATCGAAGTACATTTCTCATCAAATAACAATCATACTTCAAATGTGGATGTCGAACGACTCCACAACACAATATACGAACAACTTAGATTACTAAGACATGATCCGGAAAAGGACAACGAATCAATAGAACAAAAAATAGGGAAAATAATAATATTTTACAATAATTCAATTCACTCTTCTACTGGAAAGAGACCAATAGATTTTGTTAACGGGAATATCACCCATGAACAATATCAGGAGATAAAAGACAACATATTACAGAAAAAGAGAAATACGATCGAGAAATTAAATACAAATAAAGAAGATCCCCCAATGCAAACAGCATCAGTGTTCGGAGGAGGTAAAAACCATGCAAAATTCAGGAAAGTAACCATAAAAGAGTTAGATGACGAACATGTAGTCACAAACACGGGTCATAAATATTATAAATCTCATATAAAAAGGAAGAAAAAGTTCCAAAATAATAACCGATAAATTATTTCATCCACAGGCATCAAAATGATTAATATCACAATATTCATTTCTACATTATTGACAATGACAAATACACAACACTTGGAAATTCAGGACATAAACGAAATCAATGGTTACATAATCGTTAAAATTGAACCAGTCCATATAATAAAAACTTACGAAAAAATTCTACATATAATTAACATAGCTGAACTAGAAAACAGTAAAGAACGTATCGCTTTTGCTAGCTTACAAAATAATTTTCATTCACTAGAAACAAAAATTAACAATTTAAAACCCCATTTTTTATATAAAAGAGGACTAATTAACATATTAGGAAAAAGCCTCAAGGTCATAACAGGAACAATGGACAGTGATGACGAAAAACAAATAAAAGACAGTCTAGATAACAGTGAAGACTTCGTCACGACTTAAAAACCGAAACTAACAAACAGATTACAATTAATAAACAACTCTCAGATCAAGTGAACGAAATAACACTTCATATTAATAGACAACAAGAATACTTGGCAAAATCACTTTCTAGCAATTCAAATCAACTAAGAGAACAACTTAACATATTTAAAGAAATATATCAGATGAACTCTGATATCACCCTCATCCGAAATCATATCGATGACATAGAAAAAATATCCTAACTAGTAAACTGAATATCCTATCCCGCAATATACTGACGGAGAAAGAACTTGACTTAGTATCAGATTTGGACAATCTTGAGAATTACTTTTGAGCCAATTTAAGAACAATTTAATCAAATTCGATAATTGTAAGATCTGGATAAATAATTCAATTTATACTAATACATTTGTCAAAGTATACGATAATATAATATTACCACATAAGCAATTAGAAATTAACAAAACATTTGTACCAAAAACGGAAAGCACAGAAAATCTCTTATTACGCCCTAACAAACAAGAATGATAATAGAAGAAATGATAGATAAAAAAAAATTCACACTATCTATTTTTAATTACCCTTCAATAGCAATAATTTTTGCTATTATAATAATAATTATAATATCATTCAAATTCAAAAATACACAATTGAGAAAAAATCATTGACCTCGCCGGAGTCTCCGTCTACGGGTAGGCGAGTTATAGATAATAGAATAATATATACTATAGTAACGGACATAGCGGACACAAAAGTCGGCATAACCCATAAAACTATAGAAGCGGACACAAAAGTCTGCACAGTGAAATTATTTAATTTTGCCCACGCTCACATAATTGCAAAGCATTGCAATTACTTAATTCACACGCGCCCTAATTTTTTCTTGCAACTTGCATAGCGTTGCACACGCGCCCTAATTTTTCTTGCAACTCTTGCAAACCCAAATTTCCAATAACTATCACGAGTTCTAATTTTTTTACGAATTTAAATACTAAATTGATGCGTTTGCACCTAGTTTTAACTACTGCAACCGTAACATAAAATATTGCTGCGTCAATGTCTTTCCTTGCTTTCCAAACAGTTTAAATAGTTAAGAACAATTAAACATAAGTCAGTCGATAAGTCAATAAGTCGAAGGCAGACAGCCATAAAGTTGGAAAACATATAAAAAACTATCAAAATAAATCAAGTGTAAAAAATTATCAAAGTGTGTTTTTAATTGTTATAAAACATCGTGTGTTATAACTAAAAAGAAACATTCAGTTTCTTTTTGACAACAAAGATACTTGAATACATCAAGTATTACTATTAAAAGAAACATCCAGTTTCTTTGGATACAAGGAGACATATAGCTCCCGTGCAGCTCCCTTGACAATAAACACAGAGACATCCAGCTCCTGTGTAGGACCAACGACAAAGCTATTTCTTTTACCCTTCGTAGTGCAAGATTCTTTTACTGTTATAGTCGGCTAAAACAATACAGCACAAAAGCACATTAAACAATAAACAAAACACATATACTAACATGTATTTTTCTATTTATTTTATAGAGAAAATAAAAGTGAACAATATATTGTGTAAATCTCAACCATGTGCACACAAAATAAACAGTTAATTTTCAGGGCCGAAGAAAAATTACATGGATGATTAAAAAAAAAAGGATTTCATTTCTAAGTTCATTGAAATATTTGCTATTGGAATAAAATGTGTTTCTTGCATAAATCACGATTATGATTTTTCGAATTTACGTAATAAAAAAAACAGCTTTGGGACCATAGTGCAATGATTGCATTAATGCAACAAAGCGTGATGAATTTTTTGGAATTTGTGTAATGCACAATGCAAGAAATGCTACAGAATCAAAACACTTTGATTCCGATACTTGCAGCCCAACAAAGGAAATAAATATATGTCTCTGGAATGCCAATGGTGTTTCTTGGCTTAAAAACGAACAGTTAAATTTTCTCGAAGTAACAGACATTGATGTAGTGCTTCTCGCAGAAACACATCTTACGAATAAATATAATTTCAAAATTCCAGGGTATGCTTTCTATTTTACTGACCACCCAGATGGCAAAGCCCACGGTGGAACGGTTATACTCATTAGAAGTCGTATTAAACACCATTCTTTGCAACAAATTATCTCCAAGCCACCTTAATACATGAAAAACATTTTCTCGAATTCTTCGACATTGTAGGTGGTCGCATTACAGCAGCAACTCTGCCAGTACCCTGAGTTCTGTTCTCACTGCTGCCGCTCAACACTACACACCACAACCATCCACAGCCAATTCGATGAACCACAGTCTAACAAATAGTCATATTGAACAGCTAGTTATGACGAAACGGCGTTTAAGAACGGAATGACAGTGTCTAAGATCTCCAACCTCTAAGCACAATCTAAAGATTGCTTCACGTGGCTAAGCAAAGCTCACTAACTCGAGGAAAAACTCACTCAGAGACGATACATCGAACGTCTTTCTCAAACAAGCTCTAAGTTTCCCCTATGGAAAGCGCGAGCAGACATTAAACCAACGGCTAAAGTCTCTACACCCATAAGAGACCACACTGGAAAGCGGGCATGCACGGACATAGAAAAAGCAGAAGTTTTTGCAACCCATTTAAGGACTGTTTTTTGTTCTTCCCTCTCTTTCGACTACGAACAACTCTGAACTCAGCGAAAAACACGAAAAATTATTAAACGCTTAATTATTTCTTTTCGTGTTTTTATTTTCTCGTTTTTTCTTTCATTTTCTCTTTTGAATGTATTTAAAATACTTTCTTTTGTTTGTTAAAATAACAAAATAAAAAGACGCAAAAAGCAATTAAAAAAAAAAAAGAAAACGAATGCGCGAAAAAGATGCACAGTCAAAACAAACTGCACAAGATGTGAGTAGACGAAATGCTTACTTCACAATTGTTGACACAGCTCCCCCACTCAACAAGCCCAATACACTCTCTGCCGATCAAAAGATCAGAGCAAGGTCTTGTTCCCCGGTGATCAACTGCCCACCCAAAACGCAAGGTACTGAAGAAATGATAAGTAAAAGCGCAGTAAGTACGAACACATACAACCACTCGTTTAATTTATCTCAGCCGCGACCACTCTCGCTAACAATGCCAATGCAACTAAATCTGCACGAGCAATCACTACCACTCTCTTGGTCCGAACAATGCCCAACACCTACTCTTAAAATACACAATAACGCATTCAAACAATGCTACGACAACAACAGCATGTCTCTTGCAAGCTCCTGCTGTCTCTGTTGCTGTGGTTTCAAACCACAAAAACAACATAAACGTCCCGTTGGATTAAAGACTAATGCAATAAAATAAGCAAGCCATCTCAAATCAGTGTAGACAGGCTTAGACCGCTACATACAAATTAAGCGTAAACTAAGACCATCTACCTCTAAAAGTGGTAATAAGCCCAAGATTAATAGTAACGACGATAAAAGCCCAACCCAAACACCTCTCTAGCTCTAAAGGTCTGCAAATTGTACTTAAAGGCATCGAACCAAGTGTATCCCCAAGTGAAGTGATAAGTGCTCTCAAGGAAAAAGGCTTCAATCCCAAAGTAGCTATTAATATTATTAACAAGAAAAAAATACCTCAGAATAACTGTGGAAGAGCCTCACAAACGTAATAACCCGGTTCAATGCACTAACTGCCAAGAGATTGGCCATACAAAAACGTATTGCACACTACGTTCTGTATGCGTTGCCTGCGGAGATCTCGATGACACTGCTACATGCCCTGCAAATTAAACAGATCCAAATGCAAAAAAATGCAGCAACTGCGGTGGTAACCTCACGGCTAATTATAGGAGCTGCCCAGTTTTTAAGGAACTGAAAAGTCGCCTGAATCAGCGAATCACCTCAACCCGCACTCGCCCCGAAGAGATAATAATACGCACCCCGCAGACCTATACCCTAGAGACAACTAAACCCGGTGCGTCCTTTGCAAATGCATTGAAAATAGGATTAAACAATACCACACAAAAAACAAATTCACAAACCGTGCCGCATAAGGTTCCCATCGACGTTCCAGCACAAAACCCGCTACAGATCATACCCCAACAAAGTCAAAAATGAGCACTTTAAATATATGCCTCTGGAATGCCAATGGTGTTTCTCGACACAAGCACGAACTCTCGAGATTTCTAAAGGAACGAGACGTAGACGTAATGCTTCTCGCAGAAACACACCTCACAAATAAATACAATTTCCTAGTTCCCCGGTACACATTCTATGCCACAAACCTTTCAGACGGAAAAGCCCATGGAGGAACTGGCATACTCATTAGAAGAATAAAACACTATTCTCTAGAGGGATTCTCAACCAATTACCTCCAAGCCACTTCGATAAATGTGCAATAAAATTTTGGCATTCTCACATTATCGGCAATTTATTGCCCCCCTCGTTTTACTGTAACCGAAAAACAGTTCATAGAATTTTTTAACACATTGGGTGTCGCTTCTTAGCTGCAGGAGATTATAACGCGAAACATACCCATTGGGGATCACGGCTTTCAAATCCCAAAGGCTCTATAAAGCGCTCATAAACACTCAAAACAAGCTTGACTATGTCTCACTATGCAGTCCCACATACTAGGCAACAGATCCGATGAAAATACCGAATCTAATAGACTTTGCAATTACACGCAAAATCTCAACCAGATTAATTTCTGCAGAATCACTCGCAGATCTGTCATCGGATCACTCTCCCATAATTTTTAATCTATTGGAATACCCACAATACAAACGAAATCCCAGTTTTCTCACCGCTTACAATACGAATTGGCTTTAATACAAAAAATATATAAGCAGCCACATTGAACTCAACCTTAGAATCAACTGCGAAATGGATATAGACAACTCTGTCAGTGCCCTTAACTCAATTCTCGCTGCTGCAGCAAAACATTCTACACCACAATTTAATTCACCCCCAACGACAAATCATAGCATAACAAATAGTCACATTGAACATCTGGTTGCAAAAAAACGCCGCCTAAGAAGAGAATGGCCAAACTTGAGATCTCCTGCTGCAAAATTAAGGCTGAAAACAGCAACTTGTGAGCTGACTACGGCCCTCAAAATTGAAGATAAGCTAGCCAAGAGAAAATACATCGAATGTCTCTCACCAAAAAACTGTAAATTTTCGTTATGGAAAGCTCGCGCTACTATTCAGCCACCCGCTGAGATATCTAAACCCATTAGAGATAATACTGGGAAATGGGCTCGCAGTGATGAAGAAAAGGCTAACATTTTTGCAGCACATCTTAGAAATGTATTTCAGCCAAACCCATCGACAAACGGTTTCGCTCTTCCTCCATATCTGGATAGGAACTATTCAGCACCCCTTCGAATACAAACACAGGAAGTAAAAAACTTCCTAAAAAATCAACTAACAACCTACAAAATTAATGTGTTGCTCCCACAAAATACTCACAAGGTTCTTGAGTCCTATCTCAGCGAAAGAACCTTCGTTGTGCGACAAAATGATTTTCTAACAGTACAGTCGGAAATCAAAGCTGGAGTACCCCAAGGTAGCGTTCTTGGTCCTATGTTACATGTTCTATACACATCAGACATACCAACGGATCACAGACTCACAATATCCACATTTTCTGATGACACAGCAATCTTAAATAGATCTCGATGCCCAATAAGAGCTACTAGACTACTAGCAGACCATCTCATTCTTCTCGAGGAGTAGCTAGCTAACTGGCATATAAAAGTCAATAAGCAAATAAGCAAACACTTCACATTCACTTTAAACAGAGGTACTTGCCCATAGCTGACTTTTAACAACATTGTGATCCCACAGGCCAATGAGGTCGTACAACTCGGCATTCATCTCGAAAGACGGCTCACTTATCATATGCAGATTAAAGCCAAGAAAACACAAATAAAGCTAAAAGCCAACTCCCTACACTGGCTCATAAATCCGCTGTCCCCTTTAAGCTTGGACTACAAATTACTTCTTTACAACTCCGTAATAAAGCCAATTTGGAGGTAAGACTCACAATTATGGGGCAATGCGAGTTCCACTAACGTGGATATAATACAAAGAGTTCAATTAAAAATACTTAAAACTTTCACCGGTTCACCCTGGTATATTTGCAATACTCACATTCACAATGATCTTCACATCCCAACTGTGAAAACTGAAATACATAATTTCAAGCAGAACTACGAATGCAAACTCAACTCTAAATAAAATCCACTCGCGAGATCTCTAACCCTATACCATATCCAAACGCGACTCAGACGAAATGACGTCCCAGCCCTGTGATGTGCTCTTAGGGCCGTTGCAACTACATAAGTTTCCAACCAGGGGCTTAGTGTAATACAAAACTAGATTTATGATTTGATAAATTATTGTTAGTCTCTTATCAAGAGAAGATTCAATAAAGAAAACATTACATTATGAAAAAAAAAACAATTTTTACATGCTGGGTTGAAATTTGGTATACATGTTAATCGGATTGGAAGACTTATTAAGCGATGTAAAAATTTACCAAATCTTTGCATCCATTTGAGATACACGATGATATGTGGTATAAATGGTAATGGGAGCCGAAGAAGTATGATCCATTGGATAAGAAAAAAAAGATTGGCAATATTATCCGTGGGCGAAGCCGCGGGATCAGCTATTAATATAATATTATAAATACTATCTACGCTTGAACCGCTGAGCACATTCCTATGAATTTTGGTATGACGACATGTATCTTGGAAGAGAAGATTTTTTTTTTTTTAAATCGGAAAGGGCGATGCCCCATCCCCCATAAAAGCGAAAAACAGAATTCATCATATCTTTGCATTCTACCGTTGACTGTCATGAGACATAGCAGTGTGTTTAAGTCGATCCGAGCTTTTAATTGTTTTCACAAAAAACAAGTGTATAAATTTTGTAAAAATAAGTGCAAACATAATACGTATATGGGCATTTCTTTAATGTCGAATTCGACGTTCATACGCATTTAGATTAAAGCTCTTGATTAGCTCTATCATTAATGTCAAAGTTGATTTTGGGCAACTATATGTTTTCAAAATAATTCCAATAACACAGACATTCTTACTTACTTACTTACTTAAATGGCCGTCAACCGTGCCGGTCATGGTCGCGTCCAGGAAAGCGCGCCAGCCTCCATAATCCTGTGCACGCTGGCACCAGTCGTTCTGAATGCCAAGTACGGAGAGATCTCTCCATACCTGGTCATTCCATCGAGTGCCCGGTCGTCCTCTATGTCGGCGTCCACCAATCCAGTTTGGGCCCCCCCATGTAAACCATGCGTGCTGGAGCTCTTTCGTCCATTCGAATGAGGTGCCCAGCCCAGTGCAGCCGATGGAATTTTATGCGCTGGACTATGTCAACCTCATCGTACAGCTCGCGATTCATACGGGACCTAAACTCGTCGCCGACTCTAATAGGACCAAAGATCCTGCGCAGAATTTTCCTCTCGAAGACTTCCAATGCTGTCTCGTCCGACTCAATCACGGCCCATGCCTCTGCGCCATACAGTAGGACCGGGAGTATCAGCGTCTTATATATCTTTATTTTCGTCCGTCGAGAGAGGGCTTTACTTCTCATTTGCTTGCTCAGCCCAAAAAAGCATCGGTTTGCAAGCGTGATTCTTCGCCTGATCTCCAGGCTGACGTTGTTGTTGCTGGTGATCTCTGTTCCGAGATAGACGAAGTTTTCTAGAACACTGAAGTTCAAATTCTCCATCGTCACTGACCGTCCAAGACGCATTGACGGAGTGCGAGAAGACACCAAGTACTTCGTCTTATCCTCGTTCACCGCTAGACCCATGAGCCGAGACTGTTTTTCAATCTCCGAGAACGCCTTGCTGACTCGCCGTTCCTGCGTGCCGATGATATCGATGACATCGGCGTAAGCGAGCAGCATCACTTCCTTTTGGAAGATCGAGCCCGACATACTCTGTATGTACGGGCATTGGCGTAGGATGTATTCCATCAGGAGATTGAAAAAATCGCACGACAGAGCATCGCCCTACCTGAAAGGGGTCGTAGAGGTTTTTCCCCACCCTGACAACGCTTTATGTGTTATATAGCGTCGCCATGCAACGACGGACAATCTTTGTCAGGATACCTAGTGCACACAGGGCGTCGAAAGCCGCTTTATAATCGACAAATAGGTGGTGAGTGTCTTTGTTGAACTCACGGGTCTTTTCCAAGATTTGGCGTAATGTGAATATTTGGTCACTGGTCGACCTTTTTGGTCTGAAGCCACACTGATATCGTCCTATCAGTGAGTCGGTATATGGCTTCAGCCTATTACACAATACGCCCGACAGAGTCTTATTTCCAATGGAAAGGAGACTTATTCCGCGGTAGTTGGCGCAAACAGCGGGGTCTCCTTTCTTAAAGACACAGACATTCACACGCGACAAAAAACAGAAGTCGCTTTCAAGGCTTCAAAATGTTATGTATTGATATATCTTAATAATGTTTTTTATTTCATTAAAAAATATTAAGTACAGTCTAATCCCGATAATTCGTGCCCTGCTAAATCGAAAACCTCAATAATTCGTAAAAAATACTGTCGCCTTGAAAAAAATTCGTTAATTCGTAAAAATTCTATACATTTTGGTCCCCTCGTTAATTCGAAGTATTTTTCGCAACGCAAAGAATATTGAACATCTTATAAATTGAAATTTTGTTTCGTTTCCTCTTATAAATCGTGTTCAGAGCTCGCAAAATATGCTCAATCAAATTGTTTTGCGCGGTCTGCTCACTCAACAGACCGAAACAAATTAAACCAGTCGCTCACTCAACAGCAACCGTCTTTTTCATTTCGATGGTGTTCTCGCTCTCGGGTTTGGTGAATATTTACGAAGCGTAGGATCTTGAGTGAATCCATGAGCAAAGACAGCGAGCCAAACCGCTTTGTGATTTTGGCTTAGAGAGAAGTTATCTTTATACTGGCATACTTTTTTTGTGCCGAAGAAATGTTTACCCTTGAGGGGGATTTTATGGGGAAGGAAGGGGAGGTTGAGCGCGAGCAGTTACCTGACTTGATTTTACATATCTGGTGTACACTTGCTCCATAGCCACAAATTCTTCAACTGGGTATACGACCACCGCAAAAAAAAATATTCTAATGGAATTTTTTTTATTTTGGAATGATTGGGTATCGCTGAGCAATAAATTGATTTATCATAACTCCACGAGCTCTGTTAAACAAGTCTAGTTATTTCTCTTTTATGACACCATGCACATGCATCTAGTGACTATAGATTTTCTTGATATCTTTAGCCTGTTATGGGTTGAATTTTGAAAAAGCCCAACATACTATTATCTCAACAAGCTCTTCCCGAACCCACTCTGCGCCGATACCGCTTTGTTCTATCGTATACAGTCTTTGACCCAATATCTTCGGGACTTCCTCCTCAAATAAGCTACATTACTCTCTCCCCATCTCATTAATTTTCCTAGAACACTTTCCCTTTTCCTACATCATATCCACGAATTATAGGTGCTTGTAATAAAAAATAAATCCCCGTATGACTCTCACTTAACTGGAATAATTTTTGCTGCGCAAATGACGTCAATTGAAAGCATTTATTGCAGAAGGTTCTATAGTCGTTTTCTAGATTTAACGACAAAAATTTTGACAATCGTAAATTAAATTTTAAAAATACAATAATTCCGGATCGCAGTCTGTGGGTATATATCTGACGGTTCTTTTCGTAAAAATCTGCTAAAAAGTATTTAAAAATAAAAAAAAGATGAATTAAATCGGTAAAGTCGTTCTGTATATCTTTATATATAAATTACGTGTCACATTGTTTGTCCGTGATGGACTACGAAACTACAGAACCGATTTTGATAACTTGTTTTTCATTTGGCTAGATTTGTTCCAATTTAAAAAAGCAAAGTTCCCCTGTGGTTCAGCTCAATCGGTTGGATGGCTTGGCTTCCTAAAAGGATTATACAAAGATAGATAGATAGATAGATGTATAGATATATACACACAACATTCATTTATATATGAGGCACTTAAAAAAAAAAAGTTCTTCATTTTTTTGTATGAAATTTTAATGCGCTGAGCTAGTTTTTTATTTGTAACTCATACAAATATTGCTGGCCCAAAATTCCCTTTGCGGGTGAAAGGTAATTAAATAAGGAACATTTTGGGGTATTTAAAAAAAAATCTAAGGGGACATAAAGGGTTAAAAATTTAAACCAAATTTTGTTTAAAATTTTTTCCATGAAATATTAATTTTAAAATTTTTACGAAACACAGTTTTTAAGTTTAAGAAATTGTGCACAAAAAAGACTCGTGGCTCTTTAAAATCTGTTCATTCGTTTAAAAGTTATGGGGACTTTAAAACTTTGTTACAAACAAGTTTGAAACCTGACAGTATGGCAACCCTACAATACACGGACCTAAAATCATATTTTTTTTAGTTTTCACATATACTACAAGATGTATAATTGTCACAAAAAATGGAGAACTTTTTTTAAGTGTCATTTTTTTTCAGAGAATGCCTCATATATACTAGAAACACCGCTTCAATGCGCCCAGAAAAAAACGTTTCTTAAAATGAATGCTTCAAATTATTTGAATCAAATATATATATTTTCTATAAAAAGCCAAACCATCCCCACTTTTCTCCTTATCCAATCAACACGTACACAAAATATCATCCCCGTACCTAACATAGATGCAAAGATTTGTAGATTTATGTTTATCGCTTATATTGGGTGTGGCGCAACGTCCCTCCAACCACTAAACAACTCATGAAGTGATTTTCTTCAGATCCCATTAACACGTATACCAAATATCATCCCCGTTCATCATATAAATGCAAAGATATGTCCATTTATGTTCATCGCTTATATTGAGTGTGGTGCACCGCCCGTCCAACCTTTCCAAATTTCATGAAGTGATTTTCTTCAGATCCCATAAACACGTATACCAAATATCATCTCTATACCTCATATAGATGCAATGATATTTCGATTTTTGTTTAATGCCTATAGGGGGTGGGGCACCGCCTCCCCAACCTTGACCAAATATCATTCCCGTACCTCAAATAAATGCAAAGATATGTCGATTTTTGTTTATCGCTTATATTGGGGGTGGGGTACAGCTCCCTCCGACCTTGAACAAACTCATAATTTAATTTGCTACCAATGCCATCAACACGTCTACCAAACATTATCCTTATACCTCATATAGATGGAAAGATATGTCCATTTATGTTTATCGCTTATATGAGGGCACCGTCCCATCCAACCTTGACCAAACTCATGAAGCGATTTTCTACCGATCCCATCAACACGTCTACCAAATATCATCCCTATACCTCATATAGATGCAATGATATGGCGATTCATGTTTTTCTCTTTTATAGTATCCTTGTACCTCATATAAATGGTGTTAGCGCCAAATTTGAATTTGATGTGACGTTTGATTGAAGTCACAGATGACGCTAGCGTTGCCAATCGCCGAGCACTCCTGCTAGTTATTTTTCGCTAGTTTTAAGTCAAGATAGATGAAAAACTAATCTAACCGCGTACGCTACCACTCTCAGCCTTTTCGCTTCTGATTTTTGTTTTCGCGCCAAAGTTTTTATTTAAAGCCGCCAATTTTTTGAGAATTGTAAATATTACGTGAGTGAATAAAAGATCGCGCCCCATGTATTAAAAACCAACTAAACGCGTTTTTATTGCTGAATCGAAGACGAGTGGTTTCTCTCTTTTCCAGCTTTTCAGCATTCCACCCCCATCTATACGTGCAGGCATTTTTAAAGTTGTGCTAAGGAGCAACAAAGCAACATTTTTGGTCCTTCGAAGCCCGGATCTACGTAAAGAGCGTGTATATTGGTTTGCCAATATATCCAAGTTTATCAGAAAGGTGCGCACATTTGTGATTTTTGCCATTTTTTTTGCTTTCTCTGCGTAAGCTTGGAGAAAAAATAATTCATTCGTTGCCACTTTTGTATTAGTTCCGTTTTAATTTTGAGTGATTCTTTTGAGCGTTTTTATTGTCGTAATAGTTTTTGAGCGTTCCATTATTTGAACCTGTCTCAACCGGTGATACATAACCGATTCGCCCGCACTAAACGCATACAAAAGAATATCAAACGAAGATTTTTTACTCAAAAGGAGCAAATAACATATTTTATTATTATTTTACGTTATTATATTGAAAAAAAAGAAAAACGTGCTGGTTGTTAGTGATTTTTTCCTTTTCAGATCTCTATTGTTTTGTTCGATTGCACTTGCGAACGGTTTTAAATATTGGTCGGTTTTGATAAGTTGATAAATCGATAGTTGATAATCGAACCACCGATAATCAAAACAAAAGAAGACAAGAAGAAGCAGCTGTATTGGCGCATGCTGCAGTGCATTTCAATTAAAAGAAATATTTGTGTTCATAAAATAAAATAAAGTTATTTGCAAGCACAGTTGTGCTTTTAAATTGTTTTAATTTGTGCGATGTTATTGCCTTTGGCTGTTATTTCGCATTGTCTGTCCCAAGAGAATTGTTTTTGGTTAAATCTCTGGACGGACAGACAGACAAAAGGAAAAGGTACTTTTGTTTAGTTGGCAATAGAATTAGATAAATTTTTTTCTTTTTCTGGAGATCAACATACGCCGACGACGTTTCTATCGTCAGGAGAAAAAAAAATTGGAAGATGAAAACATAAAAATAAAATTAGTTGCATTTTAAAGCGACTTGTTGCTGCTACCGGCTGCCGCCAATTTTTAAAAGCTGCCAAACAGCCCTTAATTGCTTTTTTTCTGCAAAAAACAAATTGTGAGTATTAAGAGTGTGTGCAACGAGTTATTTATCAACTGTATTTTTTTTTTTTGTTTTATTTTGTTTTTGTGATTTTCTTTTGTTTGTTGTTTGATATACGACCAACCAGAGCAAGGGTCGATATCAAAGTTTCGGGTTTATTTTTTTTGTGCGTTGCATTAAAAAAAATTATATTAAAAAAAAAAATAATATGAAGTTATTTCATGCCAGTTTTACTATTTTTGTGTTTCCCATTTCGAAATAACTAACGCAGCGCCGGTTTTTTTAATATAATAATATACGCACTTTATTTTTTTTGGAAAAAAAAAATATTTTTTTAATTTTGTAAACAATTGTTAATAATTAATTGTTGGTAAATAATTTAATTGTTTTTTATTGTTTTATTTACCAGATTTTTGTAAAAAAAAAATGGCAGAAAATAGATTTAACCATTGCGCTAAGGAATTGCGCCCAGAAGAGCAAACATCCTTCACTACTAAGTTGTTGAAGGATAAGTTGAAGAGTCTGTGGCGTGCAGTTAAAGTGTCATATGACAAATTAATGTGTCACAAACCAGAGGGTTTTGACAAAGAAGCTTTCATGACGAAGCAAGGCAAATGTTTGAGTGCCTATATGACATGTGGTTCCTTTGTGGATATAACATGTTCCCTTTTGTCTGAAGAAAGAACTTCTACGAGGGTACATCTTTCAGGGCAAGTAGATATGCTCCAGCTGTGTCACATAATTTTTCGTTACCCCCATGTGACACAGATTTGTTCTTTGGTGATTATAGTGCATGGCCAAGTTTTCGTGACATGTTCACGGCCATATATAAGTCAAATACAAGATACGAGAATAAACGCGTTCTGGTGAATAGCCAATTTAAGGCATTATTTAGCCTGGAGGCTGTAACTTCGGCGAATGGAACGGCCATTAAGAAGTTACAGCGAGATATAAATAATTCTCTCTCTAATTTAGAGGCAAATAGCATCAGCATTGAAAATTGTGATGCTATTTCGGTGTTCTTGTGCTCCACTCATCTTCCAGATGCTACCCTTTCTTTGTGGGAGCAGACAATTAAGGATAAGAGAGCAATCCCTAAATGGAAAGACATGGATGAGTTTTTAACGAGCAGATTTCAGAAACTCGAAACGGTCTCAAATCTGAAGAATTCTGCGAAGTCGAATTCTTTTAAACCAACTCCTGAGTCGCACCCTAAGCCGAAGCGTTTTCACACTTTCCAGTCTACTGTAGGAAGCACATGTCCTACATATGTGTCGTTCACCAGACCACCAGCTAATAAAATGTGCTAGATTTTTGGCACTAAGCCCGATGTAGAGGATGAACGTGGTTAAAGAGAAGCAATTGTGTTTGAATTGCTTGGCTCATAGTCACATGAGGAACGAGTGCAAAAGTGCGCACAAATGTTCAAAGTGTCAAAAACCACACCATACGCTACTTCATTTGAATACTGCTGCCCATGTTTCGATATCTAACCCTTCTACTTCAGCAGCAGTTCCAAGGTCAGGGTCACCACAAAGTGAAGTAGCAGCTAGCAGTAGAAATTTCATGTTTTGCTTTCTCGTCTAGGAACGTTTTCTAAGGAACTGCTATAGTTCAAGTTTGTTTTTCTGGTGCAGTGTTTTTCGTTCGTGCATTAATTGACTCGGGCTCTGAAGGCACGTTCATTTCCGAACGACTTCAGAGGCACCTTTCAATTAGATGTAACAGAATAGAAGCTCTGGTGTCCGGACTAAACGCTTCAGTTGCAGCAAAAATAAATAAGTCCTGTGTTGTGCAAATTAAATCGACAAGACAAGTGCATTTATTTTGCCAAAGCTCACTGGGTTGTAACCCAGTAGAAATGTCACATTGCCCTCAAGGTTGAGTTTTGAGTTCCCCTTGGCTGATCCGGTTTTTGGCTGGATTGTACCGGCCCCCTTTCCTCCCCAATTAGGTATAATACAGTTTCAGTTTTGTCATGTTTTACCGAGTAGAATTTGAGCCAGCAACTACAGAAGTTTTGGGTTAAAAATTTAAACCAAATTTTGTTTAAAATTTTTTCCATGAAATATTAATTTTAAAATTTTTACGAAACACAGTTTTTAAGTTTAAGAAATTGTGCACAAAAAAGACTCGTGGCTCTTTAAAATCTGTTCATTCGTTTAAAAGTTATGGGGACTTTAAAACTTTGTTACAAAAAAATTTGAAACCTGACAGTATGGCAACCCTACAATACACGGACCTAAAATCATATTTTTTTTAGTTTTCACATATACTACAAGATGTATAATTGTCACAAAAAATGGAGAACTTTATTTAAGTGTCATTTTTTTTCAGAGAATGCCTCATATATACTAGAAACACCGCTTCAATGCGCCCAGAAAAAAACGTTTCTTAAAATGAATGCTTCAAATTATTTGAATCAAATATATATATTTTCTATAAAAAGCCAAACCATCCCCACTTTTCTCCTTATCCAATCAACACGTACACAAAATATCATCCCCGTACCTAACATAGATGCAAAGATTTGTAGATTTATGTTTATCGCTTATATTGGGTGTGGCGCAACGTCCCTCCAACCTCTAAACAACTCATGAAGTGATTTTCTTCAGATCCCATTAACACTAATACCAAATATCATCCCCGTACATCATATAAATGCAAAGATATGTCCATTTATGTTCATCGCTTATATTGAGTGTGGTGCACCGCCCGTCCAACCTTTCCAAATTTCATGAAGTGATTTTCTTCAGATCCCATAAACACGTATACCAAATATCATCTCTATACCTCATATAGATGCAATGATATTTCGATTTTTGTTTAATGCCTATAGGGGGTGGGGCACCGCCTCCCCAACCTTGACCAAATATCATTCCCGTACCTCAAATAAATGCAAAGATATGTCGATTTTTGTTTATCGCTTATATTGGGGGTGGGGTACAGCTCCCTCCGACCTTGAACAAACTCATAATTTAATTTGCTACCAATGCCATCAACACGTCTACCAAACATTATCCTTATACCTCATATAGATGGAAAGATATGTCCATTTATGTTTATCGCTTATATGAGGGCACCGTCCCATCCAACCTTGACCAAACTCATGAAGCGATTTTCTACCGATCCCATCAACACGTCTACCAAATATCATCCCTATACCTCATATAGATGCAATGATATGGCGATTCATGTTTTTCTCTTTTATAGTATCCTTGTACCTCATATAAATGGTGTTAGCGCCAAATTTGAATTTGATGTGACGTTTGATTGAAGTCACAGATGACGCTAGCGTTGCCAATCGCCGAGCACTCCTGCTAGTTATTTTTCGCTAGTTTTAAGTCAAGATAGATGAAAAACTAATCTAACCGCGTACGCTACCACTCTCAGCCTTTTCGCTTCTGATTTTTGTTTTCGCGCCAAAGTTTTTATTTAAAGCCGCCAATTTTTTGAGAATTGTAAATATTACGTGAGTGAATAAAAGATCGCGCCCCATGTATTAAAAACCAACTAAACGCGTTTTTATTGCTGAATCGAAGACGAGTGGTTTCTCTCTTTTCCAGCTTTTCAGCATTCCACCCCCATCTATACGTGCAGGCATTTTTAAAGTTGTGCTAAGGAGCAACAAAGCAACATTTTTGGTCCTTCGAAGCCCGGATCTACGTAAAGAGCGTGTATATTGGTTTGCCAATATATCCAAGTTTATCAGAAAGGTGCGCACATTTGTGATTTTTGCCATTTTTTTTGCTTTCTCTGCGTAAGCTTGGAGAAAAAATAATTCATTCGTTGCCACTTTTGTATTAGTTCCGTTTTAATTTTGAGTGATTCTTTTGAGCGTTTTTATTGTCGTAATAGTTTTTGAGCGTTCCATTATTTGAACCTGTCTCAACCGGTGATACATAACCGATTCGCCCGCACTAAACGCATACAAAAGAATATCAAACGAAGATTTTTTACTCAAAAGGAGCAAATAACATATTTTATTATTATTTTACGTTATTATATTGAAAAAAAAGAAAAACGTGCTGGTTGTTAGTGATTTTTTCCTTTTCAGATCTCTATTGTTTTGTTCGATTGCACTTGCGAACGGTTTTAAATATTGGTCGGTTTTGATAAGTTGATAAATCGATAGTTGATAATCGAACCACCGATAATCAAAACAAAAGAAGACAAGAAGAAGCAGCTGTATTGGCGCATGCTGCAGTGCATTTCAATTAAAAGAAATATTTGTGTTCATAAAATAAAATAAAGTTATTTGCAAGCACAGTTGTGCTTTTAAATTGTTTTAATTTGTGCGATGTTATTGCCTTTGGCTGTTATTTCGCATTGTCTGTCCCAAGAGAATTGTTTTTGGTTAAATCTCTGGACGGACAGACAGACAAAAGGAAAAGGTACTTTTGTTTAGTTGGCAATAGAATTAGATAAATTTTTTTCTTTTTCTGGAGATCAACATACGCCGACGACGTTTCTATCGTCAGGAGAAAAAAAAATTGGAAGATGAAAACATAAAAATAAAATTAGTTGCATTTTAAAGCGACTTGTTGCTGCTACCGGCTGCCGCCAATTTTTAAAAGCTGCCAAACAGCCCTTAATTGCTTTTTTTCTGCAAAAAACAAATTGTGAGTATTAAGAGTGTGTGCAACGAGTTATTTATCAACTGTATTTTTTTTTTTGTTTTATTTTGTTTTTGTGATTTTCTTTTGTTTGTTGTTTGATATACGACCAACCAGAGCAAGGGTCGATATCAAAGTTTCGGGTTTATTTTTTTTGTGCGTTGCATTAAAAAAAATTATATTAAAAAAAAAAATAATATGAAGTTATTTCATGCCAGTTTTACTATTTTTGTGTTTCCCATTTCGAAATAACTAACGCAGCGCCGGTTTTTTTAATATAATAATATACGCACTTTATTTTTTTTGGAAAAAAAAAATATTTTTTTAATTTTGTAAACAATTGTTAATAATTAATTGTTGGTAAATAATTTAATTGTTTTTTATTGTTTTATTTACCAGATTTTTGTAAAAAAAAAATGGCAGAAAATAGATTTAACCATTGCGCTAAGGAATTGCGCCCAGAAGAGCAAACATCCTTCACTACTAAGTTGTTGAAGGATAAGTTGAAGAGTCTGTGGCGTGCAGTTAAAGTGTCATATGACAAATTAATGTGTCACAAACCAGAGGGTTTTGACAAAGAAGCTTTCATGACGAAGCAAGGCAAATGTTTGAGTGCCTATATGACATGTGGTTCCTTTGTGGATATAACATGTTCCCTTTTGTCTGAAGAAAGAACTTCTACGAGGGTACATCTTTCAGGGCAAGTAGATATGCTCCAGCTGTGTCACATAATTTTTCGTTACCCCCATGTGACACAGATTTGTTCTTTGGTGATTATAGTACATGGCCAAGTTTTCGTGACATGTTCACGGCCATATATAAGTCAAATACAAGATACGAGAATAAACGCGTTCTGGTGAATAGCCAATTTAAGGCATTATTTAGCCTGGAGGCTGTAACTTCGGCGAATGGCTCGGCCATTAAGAAGTAACAGCGAGATATAAATAATTCTCTCTCTAATTTAGAGGCAAATAGCATCAGGATTGAAAATTGTGATGCTATTTCGGTGTTCTTGTGCTCCACTCATCTTCCAGATGCTACCCTTTCTTTGTGGGAGCAGACAATTAAGGATAAGAGAGCAATCCCTAAATGGAAAGACATGGATGAGTTTTTAACGAGCAGATTTCAGAAACTCGAAACGGTCTCAAATCTGAAGAATTCTGCGAAGTCGAATTCTTTTAAACCAACTCATGAGTCGCACGAAAATTTCCTCAAAATTGAGGATGCAAGTTCAGCCAAAACTTTGGGCATTCGGTGGAATGTAAAGGCTAACAAATTTTATTTTACAGCACAACCCTTTAACACTGACGTTTCTTTTACGAAATGGGAAGTGTTGTCAGTTATCGCTAGATTGTTTGATCCGGCAGGTTGGTTAGCACCAATATTCGTCTCTGCCAAAATTTTAATGCAAAAAATTTGGCTAGAGAAGACAGATTGGGATGACTACCTGTCTGCGTCCACCCAACATTATGTATTTGGGTACATTTTACATTTTTTCAGCAATTTGAGGATCTGCTAGAGCGTTTTTCGTCGTTTGAGCTCGCGCTCCGAATAATCGCATATGTGTTGAGATTCACTGCTGCTGTCAGCCGCACCCTTTATGACTTTTGAAGAGCAGCATCCTGCAATTCTGCCGTATGAATCTAAATTCTCAAAATTGTTGGTTTCCTTTATTCACAAAATTTCAATACACGGCGGCAACCAACTAATGTTACGTCTACTGAGATTGCAGTATTGGATTCTTCGTGTAAAGAATTTGATAAAGTTTACAATTCGCAACTGTAAAAACTACATCCTGTTAAAAAAAATCTGGAACGAGTCAGATTATGGCTGCTCTTCCACGAGAAAGGTGTACTGTGTCGCGGCCATTTACAGTGACCGGTGTGGATTTCACTGGGCCTTTCGACATAAGGAACTACACTGGTCGGGCGTGCCTCATTACTAAGGGATATGTTTGTTTATTTGTGTGTTTCGCCACAAAGGCTGTGCATCTGGAAGCCACCAGTGACTTATCAACGGCAACTTAGCCGCATTTCAGTTATCAGTTAGCATTCATTGCGATCAGACGACTTTATTATGTCCGTGTTCAATTATTGCGTTCAATGCAAAACGCCAGTTTCAAATACTCAGCTTCGAAATTTTGATGCTGTGCGGTGTTCGGCTATGTGCGGTCGCGTGTTTCACCTACACTGTGTGGACTTATCGCTTAATGCTATTAAGCTTATAACGAATTCACCAAA